>JAYMFT010171662.1:0-12217 GCA_038088735.1 Panulirus argus
ACGCGGGAAACAGCGATCTAGTATAATAAATAAATAAATAAATATATATATATATATATATATATATATATATATTCATACTTGCTTGCCTTTATCTATTCCCAGCACCACCCCACCCCACAGGAAACAGCATCACCATCCCCTGTGTCAACAGGGTTGTGCCAAGAAACAGACGAAAAAGGCCACATCCGCTTACACTCAGTCTTTAGCTGTCATATGTAATGCTCCAAAACCACAGCTCCCTGTCCACATCCAGGCATGCGTATATATGCCTGTAAATATGAAGATTGTATGAGATAAGGGAAAAAATGAAGAATTTCTGGAGAAATTTGAATGACTGTATAAACGGTTTTGAGAATAAAAGAAACGTGGTCATAATAGGTGATGTGAATGCAAAAGTGGGATATGATGAAACTAGCAAACTGGCAAGATAGTTAATAAATGGGGAGTGCCTGGAGTAAATGAAGATCGAAATTATCTTGTGGATGTCTGTGCTGAGAGGGTTTTTTCCTTGCAAACACCTTTTATCAGCACAAGATGATCCAAAGGTATACAAGGATGTTGTGTGTGCATTTATGTACAGAGAGACAGTTGAGAAGTAAGTGCTTGATGTCTTCTTAATGGTAGTTGCACTGTGGCCATGAGGGGTCTTGGAATATGTTGAGATGGTGTTTGCCACTTTGCAGTGATGGGTAATGTCCAGAATGTAAGCAGAGAAAAAAATGACTTGTGTTTGCCTGGTGAGTGTGACTTCTGATTGATGCATGTCTGGTGGGTTGGAGTTTAAAACTGAGATGGAATGTCGGTTGCTTAGTGCTTGTCAGGTTACTTCAGTGTATATGGGTTTTGTTAGTGTTATATTTGTTAGAGCTGGAGGAATTTGTGAGTTGAGGTTATACTGAAGTGTGATGCAGGGATAGGCTTTTTATTTCTACTTAGTAGTTAGTGGTTAGTTACAGATTGGTTTGGGTAGGAGGGGTCTAGTGCTGTTGCATAGAGTTAGGAACCAAGCATGTTGAGGTTGTTCTGTTGGGAGGATCTTTGTTTCATTGTGAAGGTGTTGAGTATTTGTGCCACTGGCAAATCAATACCACTCCACAGCCTGTAAAAAATTACATATATATGTTAATGGAATGTGATACCAACATTTATGTATCTCCTTTTCAGGTATAACTGAAAATGAATCATGAAATATGTTGGACACCAGAAATATTAGAAACTTTAAATGATCACTTAGGTGAATTTAGTTATATAGAAAGGTATCAGCCAACAATAAGTGATAAAGTTATATTTGATGCTTTAAAGAAGGTTAAGGAAGATCTGTCATGTTATGCACATTTAAGTAGGTGGTTTAGCCACATGCAAAACTTCACAAAGGAAGAATTGAGTGGAAAGCTTAAATGTGTGGAGAGTGTCTTAGCAACCTTGGAACCTTCTGCCAAGAAGGTAAGTTACCATATGAGTGCTGGACTTCCTTGTTTTACATAGATTAGAGAAGCTATCTGGAATGCCTACATACAAATACAGAATTTTCATTAATTCAGTAGTTCTAGAAGGACGGTAAATTTGTAATGTCCTTATGTGATGGGAGACCTGATAAGATTCTCTTTAAAACCTGCAATGATAGTACGAGTTCTAATGAATGAAATGACATCTGTAGAAGGTGCTTCATTCCATTTCCTGTTAACTATCAATGATTAGAATTCATTTCAGAAAATTAACATCATCTTTAGGTTTAGAATTCATTTCAGAAAAATTAACATCATCTTAGGTGTATCTACAGTTATACACATGCATTCTTGGTGAGGTGCATAGTAGCAAATTTCATAGGTAGAGTACAAGCCAGATATCTCATTTTATATTGTGGTTTGGTTAACGTACAACATGACATGAAAATTCACATGCACATTTGTGTGTTTAATCACATACCCATACACATATACTTAAAAGGATATGAATGAAGGGATGTTGTAGATATTGCAGTTCCAGAACAGGTAATAGTGCAGTTTTATCTAAGGGCCCTACCCATAAGAAGGTTTGATGAGCAGTCATAATGGGAGTACCTGCTGGAGAACCTGTTTAGTCATTTTCCACATACAATGAAAGATTTTAGGAGAGTTTGAAAACAGTATTTCCAGTGAAATTCAGACAATATCCTTCACTGTAGTACAGAAGTACATACAGCTTATGAATGAGACTGATTGGCATAGCATCATCTGATGATGCTCTGACCAGTGAAATTGTGTGGTGGAATGGCATAGCATGGTGAGTGAGACACAGCTTAGTTCTGGTGTGAAGTTTAAGGTTTTCACCATGTGAAAAAGTGTTAGCATGAAAATGATGAAGTGTAAGTTGGTAATTTACCCACAGCTTCCTTATACTATGGTCAACACAAATATTCTTAAAAAGATTAAGAATCCAGAGGATTTTATGTTTTACATTAGCTGTTGGTATTTTTATCTCCAAGGTCAGTTTATTCCAAAGGCCATGAGAGAGGTGTCAGATCTCATAACCTCTTACCATTAATTAACCTCCTGCAAAGGAGTTAATGAGATGCCCATGCTTGGATGTTCCCCCTGAACAATCAGTGACCCTAACTTAGCAACAACAAAGTCTCTGGCATTCAGATTTGATACACAGACCTTGCCTTAGGCAAAGCTCCAAATTTTTAGTCATAATTTTGGTCTTGCTTTTAAACTGATGGCCTCCAAAACATTAGTTCTTTCTTATTTTGACAGTATAGATATGTTCCAGACAAGGGGTTCGAGTTGTGACCACTTCACAAAAAGGGAGTGTTTATTTTCATTCGTCAAGACTTCTACTTGGCCAGCAATAGAGTGGCATTCAGTCTCTCCAGGGGCAAAGCTTGGATTACTCAATGCTGCTGTTCTTTTATGGTTCTAGACCTTGATGTCTCATTGTCAACCAGGTAGAGTTGCTTCTGAAGTTCAAAATTTGCTTCCCTTTGCAGCAAAATTGTGAGGATGCAAGCCAAAAATATAACCTGGGTAGGTGAATTCTTTCCTGTGGAAAGCAGAGATCTTTCAAAAGCACTTCCTAAGGAACTTCTCAAATCTTTATGTTGGTGGACTGGCATAGAGAATCTCCAAAAACCAATGCCTTGGAAACCTCTAGTGACTTCTTTCATGGTTCAGATGAACACGGCAAATCAAGGATGGGGTTTCCATTCTGCAGAAAGTCATGTAGGCACTGGCTGCCAAGTGTGACACAGTAATTGATTTGCAGGAGCCCCTGGATGGAAGGGTTCTCATGTTGTATTATGGTGATAATACCACTTGTATCATTTATAGAAATTTGATATCAGTGATCATTAATAAATTAGTTTTGAGGTGAATTTCTAATGTTAGTCAACATGACATTCACAAAAAATTCAGATTTTTGACATGCAGATTTTAATGATTTTTGCTGTACTCTTGACAGACAAATCTGGGATGATATCTTGAATGAAACTGACATGAATGTAGCTTGAAAAACCTTCAGGGAAACTTTTAAAGCAGTAAAAGGAACATAATTGCCAATACATAGTATATGGTTGTTTTCCAAAATGAAGCTAAAGTGTTGGAATGATGAATTAAATAAGTGCCTGTACAAGAAATCATCATAAGAAACTTGTGACCATTAAACCAACATGATATTGTAACTTATAGGAATTTATATAGAGAAACTGAGAGACTTATACAACTAAGTAAACATCAGTGCAAAGTATATATTGCCAAAAAGAGCAAAAGAAATCCTCAGGAGTTTCATGGTTGTGTTAGAAGCAAGAGTCATTACCCAGATATTTGATTCTTTTATTATAGAAGAGAGTGACTTGGTTCAAGACAATGAAGCCATAGCAAAAATCTTAAGTGATTTTTTTATCAAAACACAACTCATGACTTCAGTTTCATCATTAAGAGAGGAAAACATTCTGCAACACGTTGCAGAATAACACAGTTAAAGTTATAATATCTGCAATAAATGGAATGAAAATGAACAGAACAGAAGGCCCTGGTAAGTTCTATTTCAGGACAATGAAAGAAGCAAAAAAATGAGATAGTTAAGCCCTTGACTACTCTCTTTCATAAATCATTTACTACGGGGAAACTTCCAGAGGAATGAAAGTTTACCAGTATAATACTAATATTCAAAGAAGGTAATATGCCACTGCCCAGAAATTATCCTTCAGTAAGCTGAATCTCTAGTTGGAAAACTTATGGAAACTATCATTTGCCACAAAATTGTCAACCATTTAGAAAAGACCCCCCCAACTTAATAAATGATCCTCAGCATGCTTTACAGTGAAATTGCTTAAGTCTGTCAAATTTGCTTGATTTCTTTTATAATATAATCAACATTTATGATAAAGCAAAGCAATTGATGTCATCTATTCTGATTTTCAAGAAGCATTTGGTAAAGTTCCACACAAAGGTTACTGACAAAAGTTTAAGTCTCATGGTAGTGATGAAAGTGTACTTTGATGGTTATGAAACATATTGAGTGGCCATAAACAGAGGGTTGTGATCAACAGCCATGCCACAGAATAGTTAGACATAACAAGTGGTTTTCCACAGGGACTGGTTCCCTTTTTCATTTATATTAATGATAGCAAAAAATGGGCTGCATTGTAAGATCAAAATTCATAGATGATATTAAGCTGGGAAATAAATCTACAACTGAACCTGAATGTCTACAGCTTCAAAGTGACATAGACAAACTGATGGTCTAGGCTTATAGGTGGCAAATGAGTTTTAATATCCATCAGTGCAAAGTTTTACCAATCTGTAGGCTACAGTGTGTATTCTGTTGAAATGTGAAAGGTAGATGAGGAAAAAGACTTGGAGGTAATAATCTCTGGTGACCTAAAGCCAAGTAAGCAGTGCATACAAACAGTAAAAAGAGTAAACGAGATTTTTTAATTAATGGGTAGAGCTTTCAAAATTAGATTTAGGGAAATCATCCTTACTCTTTTCAATTCATTGGCACATCCTTATCTTGAATATTGTGTTCAGTTCTGGTCATCCTACTTGAGAAAAGACAGATAGAATGAAGAAAATACAGTTTCAGTCTACCAAGGTGATACACAGGCTGAGAAACAAAACCTATGAAAGCCGAATAAATGACTCAGATTTATATATCATAGAATAGAGTTTACAAGGTGGTCTAACTGTCATTCAAAATTATCAAAGGCTTTGATGTTCTTGATGTAGCAACGTACTTGATACTTGCTTTGTTCATTTTCATGTATAGTAATGAAAAACCCATGGGTCGGCATTTAACTCAAGGCAAAGTATCTTTTTTCAACAGGATTGTCAATACATGGAATGATTTATCATTAGAGTGGTTGAAATCAGTACTATAGATATATTTAAGAATGGACTTGATAAATATTTTGCTTCAAGTCCATGATTGATGTTATTTGTGCCTCCTTAGTCAGTTCAATAGTTTGCATGTTTTTCTCTTTGAATTATCTGCATGCTTTTCTATTTTCACCACACTAATCGCTGAGTTTCTGAAATCTTCTACTTTCACAAACAGCCTTGATTGGACCCAATGATCTGTTTCTATTTGAATTCCTTTGTATTCTTTGCAACCCAGTGGTGCTGTCTTCTTGTTTTAATGAGGTTCAGGTGAAACTGTATTTAATGTTCATGAAATAAATTTGTTTAATCATATTACTGTAATCTTGTATAAATACAAAAGAAATTTTACTGTAAACTCTAAAGATTGGGTAGCTTTTTCTTTGAAGTCAGATTAGAATTAAGGTAAATGTTGCATTCATAGATTTAAATGGTATGTAAAGGAGGGTTATACTGTGTTATTAGTTCTGAATTATTTACTTGACTTGCAGTTCATCTCTATTCTTAATCGAATATGTTGATTTTATATGAGAGTCTCTTTTATCCAGAGGAAGATGAATACTGAAGAAAAACTAAAGCTTATCTCCCGGAGATTGGATGAGGTAATTGGTGAGGACCGAATTGTAACCATTCTAAAGGAAAGGCCTCTAAAAATTTACTGGGGTACTGCCACTACTGGGAAGCCACATGTAGCATACTTTGTGCCTATGACCAAGATTGCTGACTTTCTAAAGGCTGGATGTGAGGTGAGTTGTAAATACTTGTATTTCAAAGAAAAGTTTACGTGGACCATTGTACTTTAAAGGTACAAGACAGAATACTAGATGTAGATTTTTATCTTACTTCTAATTCAATTATTGTAAGTTGCTTCAGGAAGCTGCACTTTGACCCATCAGTGCTAGGAGTTGTCATATGATGGCTAGCATAGTATGAACCAGGAGCCAGTGTATGAGTGTTTATATGCACTGGCTTATGTTGAATCCCCTCCCACCCTTTGCCCTGCCCACCTGTAATTTGACAATTGTGTGGTTGCTCCATATTGTCTTGTTTGCTGTAGGTGCGTATTTCAGAGACTACCCCTATCTGTTAGCAGTTCTGAAGTGTAGATATTTATTAGCATTTTTTTTTTTTCATACTTGTTCACAGGAAATGTAGAGTTACGAAGGATGACCGTGTGTGAGTTAAGTGTTGTCAAGTGTTGTGTGTGACAGGGAGAGATATTTTGTATGTTTGTGGACAGAATGCCAGCAGTCTGCATGTAGGTGAGGCAGAAAGAAAGACAGTTACCAGGGTCAGAGGAGTGCAACATGACAACCAATGAAGTGCTGGCTCATTATGCAGATGGGTAATACTGGTATTATATCTCCCTGTTCGTTGGCTGCCTACCAACTATTACCTACATTATTTACTTACTTTCAAAACCTGTACTTATTGTTTTTGAAGTTCATTAATACTCTCTCCCCCTATATCTCATTTACCCCCCCCCCCCCTTTTTTTTTTTATTTCGCACCTTTTTCTTAACCTTCCACTTTCTCTTGTATTCCTCCAAATCACTCGGCGCTCTTTCCATGCAGATATCATCTGTACACCGTTCCTTTTTCTTTCAGTAGTATCTTTAGTTCCTCATCCCACTATTCGCTACCCTTTTTTATACATCCACATCACTCCTTCTGTGTGCCAAACGTTTCACCAGTACCACATGTAAACATTGCTTCCCATATTTTCCACTCCTGTTCCACTCCCATTGTTTCATTTACTCTCAGCCAATACCACTCTTCACTCAATCTCTCTTGGTATTTATGCAATTATACCTAATTGACTTTTCTTTCATAGTAAGATAGCATCAGGAATATACGAACATTTACCCCATTTTCACACTCCTAGTCTCTAATTGTAATGTATCAATACCAGAGACTACCATCCATAGGCAAGCCCTCTGACCTTGGTCTTCCCCCACTCTATCATTTATTCGTTTATTAATTTGGCTATAAACTAGTTAAAAGATGGAGAGAAATTTAGAAAACATATTTTAGTGAGAGGAACATATCATATGAAGAATCTTTACTCTTATGATGAAATTGGTTTCTTTGAATTTTACATGCTATTGTTCTGTGCAATGGGAAGGCATTTGATATATGGAGATGATTATCTTTGCAAGTGACTTAAACACATTCTTGTTTTTTAAGGATTTTGATTACAGTATGCCTTACAATGATAAAGTAAATATTGTGTCTTGTCTCATGATTACGTTTGATGCAAAGTTTATTGAAACTGTTTATATCCAGTCACTGTAGTTGTGGACTTTGGTAAAGTATATATGGTATGGAGTGTGATAGCAAGAGGAGTATCTATGAGAGAGCTGAAGAGGGTATACTGAAATGGAGAGGATTAGTGAGGAGAGGAAGACTAAGAGGGTATACATGTCAGAAGTGAAGGGAACAGAGGGAAACCAAGGAGGAGGTGGAGTGATAGATTGAAGAATGCTTTGAAGGGTCAGGGCCTGAGCATGCAGAAGGGTGTGAGACATGCAAGGGATAGAGCAAATTGGAACTATATGGTATACAGGAGATGACATGGTGTCCATGGGCTGAACTAGGGCACATGATGCAGTTTGGAAACCGTGAAGATGTCTGTGGGACATGGTTGTGGATAGGGGGCTCTGGTTTCAGTGCATTATACATAACAACTAGAGTGTGGATGTGAGAAAAGGAGGCAATTTCTTCATCGGTTCCTGGCGCTACCTTGCTACTGAGTGAAATGGTAAACATATGAAAAAGTATCAAAATACTTTATTAAGAGTGAAAGACATTTTGTGCTTCATTTTGGTACGAAGTAATTATTTTTTATATTTATTGTATTCCCATTATTTCTTTTTTTTTTTTTTCACTAAAGGTCACAATCCTTCTTGCTGACCTTCATGCCTATCTAGACAACATGAAAGCTCCGTGGGAACTAATTAAATTCCGTACACAATACTATGAAGCTGTCATTAAGGCTATGCTTACAGCAATTGGAGTGTCTCTTGAGAGGCTTCATTTTGTACAAGGTAAGATTAGTTTTTGATTTCTCAGCATTGAATTTCATCATATTTTTGTTTTGATTTTGCTTGTTTTTCATGAATATAACTTCATTTTTGTTTATATGTGGTTTCTGTGACTTGAGTGAAGAGCATATTATTCATTGTATGTGACAATGCATGGCAATGAAAGAGTGTTTCATTTGAAAATGGTATTTATACTGGTATTATCTGTCTAGAATGCATATTTGATTTAAAGTTCGTAGTAGGAGACTGATTGTACGAATGTCACCTGTCAAAGCAGTACTGTGAGTGAAGTTCAGAATACTTTGTATTTACCAGTGATGATGCATTTTTATAACTATATATTCACACTTAAATCTGGCTAAAAGTTTTACCACTTACAAGATTTTTTCCACTTATTTATTTTGTTTTTTATTTCTCAAACATTGTAGTATTACTTATCAGTTATATACTTACTGTGTTTAGCATTGCCTATGATATATTACTTTCTTACTGCCATTTAGACATCAACTAGACTTTTCGCTCACATTTTACTGCACTTAAAAGGGGTCAAGGAACAACATGGCTTCACTCATCTTTCATCGATAGGACTGTGCTCTCATGAATATGTTTTCTAATATGACAGATGGTCAAGCTTTCTAGACAGTGTGTTCTTTCAAAGGATTTTATAAGTGATTCCTTTGAGTCATTAGGCTTAGTTCTAAGAGTAAGCTGTGGATACATTGTCAAAAATAACCAGCGTTTGATTCTTGACAGATGATGAGTATGCTACCCACCCAAACTACTTCACACTTTTGTGCTTTGATTCCATAGTTTTTGTCATTTCAAAAGCTTAAACTCACTTTCCAGTGATGCTTTTAGTGTCATTTTGCTTTTGAATTTAATTAAAAATCAGATTTAAGTCATATGCAGTGTAAGGTTTACATGGCATGCCTTTTACATGAAGAGGATTAATGCTGTAGCTCTGCAGAACCTTATTGGTAAGTACAAGACAAATATTGATTATGTTGGTAGTATGAATATTATTGTTCATTTTTGTATAGTGAATAGTGGTGATATTGTTAGTGATACTGGAAGTACAGTTGTGGTGATGTTGGAGGTGGAGTTAACAGTAGTTATAGTAAAGGTGGAACGGTAGTAGAGTTAGTGATAACGAAGTTGGTGGTGGAGTGAAATTTTTCACATCATGAGGGAAGTAACATGATATATACTTTCCACGTATTCCAGCGTGTTTCGTAGAAGGAGACTAAAGGGGGCGGGAGCGGGAAGCTGGAAACCCTCCTGTTCTTGTATTTCAATTTCTAAAAGGGGAAACAGAAGAAGGAGTCATCTCCAGAAGTGGGAGTTGTGGGAGTGTGTGATAGAGCGTAAGGAAGTAAATTCCAGATTTATGTGGGTAAAACTCATTTAATAATTCTTCAAAATACTCACTCCATTTTCTTCCCACTTCATCGCTACCTGGTATCACTTCCCCTTTTACCCCCTTCACCAGTGTTCCCATTTTTTTCTCATGTCTTTTGCACATTATTTATCTTCTTCCAAAAATCTTATCCTCCCTAAATTTTACTGATATTCCCTCACCTCAACTCTCATTTGCCCTCTTTTTCAACCCCTGTACCTTCCCCTTGACCTCCTGCCACTTTTTCTTGTTCATCTCCCTGTCATTTGCACTCTTTCCCTGTTAGTACCACCCAAATGCATCTCTTCTCTTTCACTAGCAACTTTACTTCTGCATCCCACCAGTCATTGCCCTTTCTAATCTACCCAACTCCTACCTTTCGCATGCCACATGCATCTCTTGCACGTGCCATCACTGCATCCCTAAATATCTCTCAATGCTCTTCCACTCCCCTCACTTCATTTACTTTCACCGTTTGCTATTCTACGCTCAATCTCTCCTAGTGTTTCTTCACTTATGTATATAGTGTATTTCCAGTGACCAATCCTTTTTCAGCACACAACACACTGCACTGGATTTTCATATACACAGGCTATCTTATGCTCCCCCTAATTATACCATCCAGTGCCACATCACCTGTTTTTTCATTTAGATCACACAACACATAGATGATCCCTTGCATCAAATTTGCCAAAGTATTGTCTCAGCTCCTTTCAGAAATTTCCCATTTTCTCTTCACTTCTGTCACCACCAGGTTTATAAGCACTAACAAACACCCACCTCTCATAACCTACATACAATCTAACCCATAGGAATCTTGAACTTATTTCCAAACACTTTAACCCTTTGACTGTGCATCATTTCTGAAATGGTTGTTCTCCATGTGTAGATAATATATAAATTTCAAAACTTTTTTTTTCTTTGCAGAGTATCTATGTTTCACATATCATTGAAGAAAATACCCAAAAACATAGCATGCTTTCTTCCACATTGGTATGGGGTGTGTTGAAATGACAAAATGATGAAAAGAATGCCTTTTTGAGATCGATATTTAATTGCGTGATTTCATTCTACATACACCAATATATTTCGTACACTTAAGGTTTTTATGAGGCATCATTTTACAGTCCCTTACACATAATTGACATATGTTTTCCATATTTTTTTGTATTTTCTATATTTTCTCTTGTCTTTCATTCATACTTATTTGCTATTTCCTACATTAGCTAAGCAATACCAGGAACAAAAAAGAAAAGGCCTAATTTGCTCACATCAGTTCCCTGGCAGTCGTATGTAATGCACTGAAACTGTGATCCCCTATCCTCAACCAGTCTCCTTCTTTCCTTGGTATCCCCCTGGCTGCTTCACATGCCCTGGTTCAGTCCATTGATAGCATGCTGCCCCCTGTATACCACCTTGCTCCAATTCATTCTGTCTGGTGCACACCCTTCACACTCCTGCATGCTAAGGCCCCAAACACTCACAATCTTTTTCACTCCATCTTTCCATCTCCAATTTGGTCTCCCCATCTCCTTGTCCCCTCCACTTCTAACACATTTACCCTCATTGTCAACCTCTCCTTATTCATTCTCACTATATGCCCAAACCATATCAGCACAGTCTTCAGCTCTCAGTCATATTATGCTTATTACCACACCTATCATTCCTTCCTCAGTCAAACCTCCTCACTCCACATATTGTCCTCAAACATTTAGTTTCTATACATTCTTCATCTTTTATACATTCTCACTTAGAGCCCATGACTCACACCCATACAACATCACTGGGACTACTGTACATTCACACCCATACAACATCACTGGGACTACTGTACATTCAAACATACACATTTTTGCCATCCCAGATAGTGACCTCTCTCTCCACACAGTGCTCAGTCTCAAGAATCTCTCCTCCCATTCCTCAATGCTCGCAGAACCTTCACTTCCCCTCACCAACCCTCATACTCTCCTCAGTCTCCATGATTCCATTTGCTGCCATGTCCACTCCCAGGCATGTAAAACACTTCATATTTTCTCATCTAACTCCTTTCACACACTCTCCCAAACTCAGACACCTTAAACAAATTAAACGGCTATGGTAACACCAGTCACCTATATCTCAGACTCACCTTCACTTGGGACTGCTCACTCTCATCTGTACCCACTTGCACTCACACCTTACTTTCGTAATAAAAACTCTTCACTGCTTATGATAGCCTTCCTCCCAGACCATATATTCATAATTCCTTCCTCAAAGCATCTCTATCAACTTTGTCATGTACTTCCTCCAGATCCATACAAATCCTTCTGTGTCTATTTCTCACACACATTCTTCAGAGAAAGGGAAAAAACAGACAGGGAAAGTATTTACAAATTTTTGAGAAAGTGAAAAACATGTCTTTTGAAATGAGCCAGGTCA
>JAYMFT010171673.1:0-12217 GCA_038088735.1 Panulirus argus
CATCACCTCTTGTACAACCCACACTACCATCACCTCTTGCACAACTCACACAACCATCACCTACTGGACTACTCACACCACCATCACCTGCACCACCCACACTACCATCACCTTCTGCACTACCCACACCACCATCACCTCTTGCACCACATACACCACTATCACTTACTGCACCATCCTCACCACCATCACCTCTTGCACCACTCACACCACCATCACCTCTTGCACAACCCACACTACCATCACATCTTCCACCACCCACACCACCATAACCCCCTGCATTACTCACACCACCATCACCTTCTGCACCACCCACAACACCAACACCTGGGCCACCAACACGACCATAACTTCCTACACCACCCAAACCACCATCACATTTTGCACCACTCACACCAACATCACCTCCTGCACTACCCACACCACCATCACCTCCTGCATCACCCACACCACCATCACCTCTTGCACCACCCACACCACCATCACCTTCTGCACTACACACAACACCAACAATTTCTGCGTCATCCACCCCGCCATCACTTCCTGCACCACCCACACCACCATCACATCCTGCACCACACACACCACCATCACCTCCTGCACCACCCGCACCACCATCACCTCCTGCATCACCCACAAAATCATCACCTCTTGCACTACCAAAACCACCATCAACTCCTGCACCACCCATACCACCATCACCTTCTGCACCATCCACAACACCATCACCTGCTGCACCACCTACACCACCATCATCTCCTACACCACCCACACAACCATCACATCCTGCACAACCCACACCATCATCCACTCTTGCATCACCCACACCACTATCATTTCCTACACCCCTCACACCACCATTACCCCTTCCACCAACCACATAACCATCTCTTCCTGCACCGCCCACAACAAAATCAACTCCTGCTATCACTCGCACCACCATCATGTGTTACACCACCCACACCAACATCACCTCCTGTACAACCCACACAACTATCACCTCCTGCGCCACCTGCACCAGTATCACCTCCTGCACCAGCTACACTACCATCACCTCCTGCATCACTCACACCACGAACACCTCCTGCAACACTCCCACCACCACCACTTCTTGCACCACCCACACCACTATCACCTCCTGCACTCCCACACCACCAACCCCTCCGGCACCACCCACACCTCCATCATCTCTTGCACAACCCACACTACCATCACCTGCACCATCAACACCATCATCACCTCCTGCATCACTCACACCACCATCACCTCCTGCACCACTTCCACCACCATCACCTCTTACACAACCCACAACACCATCGGCTCCTATACCACCCACACAACCATCACCTGCACCAATCACACCACCATCACCTCCTGCACCACCCACACCACCATCACCTCTTGCACCATCCACACCACCATCACCTCTTGCACCATCCACACCACCATCACCTCTTGCACCATCCACACCACCATCACCACCTACTATACCCAAACCACCATCACCTCTTGCACCACATACACCACTGTCATTTTCTGCACTATTCACACCACTATCACCTTTTGCACAACCCACACTACCATCATCTCTTGCAAAACCCACACCACCATCACCTCCTGCACCACCCACACCACCATCACCTCTTGCATCACATACACCACTGTCACTTCCTGCCCCACCCACACCACCATCACCTCCTGCACCACCCACACCACCATCACCTCTTGAATCACATACACCACTGTCACTTCCTGCACCACTCACACCACCATCAACTCTTGCTTATCCCACATTAAAATCATCTCTTGCACCCCGACACCATCATCACCTCCTGCACTACTCACACCACCATAACCATCTCCACCAAAAACAACACCAGCACCTCCTGCGCCATCCATCCCACCATCACATCCTGCACCAACCACACCACCATCACCTCCTGCGCCACCCACAAAACCATCACCTCTTGCACCACCCATACCACCATCACCTTTTGCACCATCCACATCACCATCACCTCCTGCACCAACCACACCACCATCACCTCCTACACCAACCACACCGCCATCACCTCTTGCACCACCCACACAACTATCACCTCCTGCACCACCAACACAACCATCACATCCTGCACAACCCACACCATCATCAACTCTTGCAACACCCACACCACTATCACTTCCTGCACCATTCACATCACCATCACTCCTTTCACTAACCCAAAAGAATCTCTTCCTGTACCACCAACAACACCATCACCTCCTGCTCTCACTCACACCACAATCACCTCCTGCACCACCCACACCAACATCACCTCCTGCACCACCCACACAACCATCACCTCTGTGCCGCTTAAACCACTTTCACCTCCTGCACCAGCTACAGCACTATCACCTCCTGCACCATCCACACCACGGTCACCTTCTGCACCGCCCTCACCACCATCACCTCCTTCATCACTCACTCCACAATCACCTCCTGCACCACCCACGCCACCATCACCTCCTGCATTACTCACATCATCATCACCTACTGCATCACTCACACCACCAACACCTCCTGTATCACTCACATCATCATCACCTCCTGCATCACTCCCACCACCATCACTTCTTGCAACATCCTCACCACCATCACCTCCTGCACCACCAACACCATCATCACTTATTCAAGCACCTACACCACCATCACCTCCAGCAACACTTCCACCACCATCACCTCTTACACAGCCCACACCACCATCGCCACCTATACCACCCACACCACCATCACCTCCTGCACCACCTACATCACCATCACCTCCTGCACCGCTCACACCACCATCACATCCTGCATCACTCACACCACCATCACCTCCTGCACCACCTACACCACCATCACCTTCTGCATCACTCACAATATCATCACCTCCTGCACCACCCACACCACCAACACCTCTTACAACATCTACACCACCATCACCACCTACTCCATCCAAATCACCATCACCTCCTGCACCAACCACACCACCAACCCCTCCTGCACTACTCTCACCACCATCACCTCTTGCACCACATGCACTATTGTCACTTCCTGCACTTCTCACACAACCATCAACTGTTGCATATCCCACATTGCCATCACCTCTTGTACCACTCACACCACTATCGCCTCCTGCACTACTCGCAACACCATCACCGTCTGCACTACACAAAACACCAACACCTCCTGCGCCACCCACACCACCATCACTTCCTGCACCACCCAAACCACCAACAACTCTTGCACCACCCATACCACCATCACCTTTTGCACCATCCACACCACCATCACCTTCTGCACCATCCACACCACCATCACCTCCTACAACAACCACACTACCATCACCTCTTGCACAACCCAAACAACCATCACCTCCTGCACCACCCAAACAACCATCACATCCTGCACAACCCACACTATCATCATCTCTTGCACCATCCACACCACTATCACTTCCTGCACCAACACCACCATCACCCCTTCCACCACTCAGAAAAATCTCTTCCTGTACCACCCACAACACCATCACCTCCTGCTATCACTCACACCACCATCATCCCTTGCACCACCCACACCAACATCACCCCCTGCACCACCCACACAACCATCACCTCCTGAGCCACTTACACCGCTATCACCTCCTGCACCAGCCACAGCACCATCACCTGCATCACTCACACCACCAACACCACCTGCATCACTTACACCACCATCACCTCCTGCATCACTCCTACCACCATCACTTTTTGCAACACCCATACCGCCATCACCTCCTGCACTACTCACACAACCATCGCCCTCTGCACCACCCACAAAAACCAATACCTCATGCACCATCCACACTACCATCACATCTTCCACAACCCACACCACCATCACCTCCTGCAGCACCCACACCACCAGCACCTCCTGCACCACCCACACCACCATCACCTCTTGCACCACCCAAGCCACCATGAACTCCTGCAGTACCCACTCCACCATCACCTTCTGCACCACCCACACCACCATCACCTCTTACACCACCCACGCCACCATCAACTCCTGCAGTACCTACAAAACAAACACCTGCACCATCTACACCAAAATCATCTCCTGCACCACCCAAACAACCATCACCTCTTCCGCCATCCACACCACCATCACCACCTACTCCACCCAAACAACTAACTCTTCCTAAACCACCCACACCACCATCACCTCCTGCATTACTCACACCACACCCCCTTCTGCACTACCCACAACACCAACACCTCGTGCGCCATCCACACCACCATCACTTCCTGCACCCTCCATACCACCATCACCTCTTGCGCCACCCACAACACCATCATCGTTTGCACCACCCACACCACGATCAACTCCTGCATCACCCACACCACCATCACCTCCTGCACCATCCACATAGCATCAGCTCGTGAAACACCCACACCACCATCACCTCCTACACTAACCACACCACCATCACCTCTTGCACCACTCACACAACCATCACCTCCTTCACCACCCACACAACCATCACATCCTGCACAACCCACACCATCATCACCTCTTGCACCACTCACACAACCATCACCTCCGGCACAGCCCGTACCACCATCATCTCCTGCATCAACGACACCACCATCACCTCCTACAACACCCACACCACCATCACCTCTTACACCACCAATACAATCATCACCTCTTGTACCACCAGCACCACCTTCACATACCGCACCACCCACACCATCACCTCTTGCACCATTCACACAGCTATCACTTCCTGCACCACTGACACCACCTTCACCCTTTGCACCACCCACAAAACCATCTCTTCCTTCACCACCCACGACACCATC
Organism: Panulirus argus; assembly: GCA_038088735.1. Taxonomy (NCBI): domain Eukaryota; kingdom Metazoa; phylum Arthropoda; class Malacostraca; order Decapoda; family Palinuridae; genus Panulirus; species Panulirus argus. The sequence goes on from JAYMFT010171673.1 coordinate 4,864, forward strand.
ATCTTCTTCACCACTTACACCACCATCTCTTGTATCACTCCCAAAACCATCACCACTTTATCACCCACACCACCACCTACACCACCCACACCACCTTCAGCTCCTGCATCCCTGCACCACCATTACCTCGTACACCACCCAAAACACCATCACCTCCTGCATCACTCACACCACCATCACCTGCATCACTCCCTCCACCATCACCTATTGTACCACCCACACCACCATTACCTTCTACACCACCCTCACCACCATCACCTTCAGCACAACCCACACCCCCTTCACATCCTGTCTCACCTACACCACCATCACTTCCTGCACCACCCACACCACCATCATCTTCTGCACCACCCACACCAACATCACCTCCTGCACCAATCACACCACCATCACCTCTTACAACATCCACACAACCAACACCACCTACTCCACCCAAACCAATATCACTTCCTGCACCAACCAAACCACCATCACCTCTTGCACCACCGACGACCCTATCACCTCCTGCACCACCCACGCCACAATCACCTCCTGCACCACCAACACCACCATTACCTCTATCACTTCCAACACAACCATCACCTCCTACACCATCCACACCACCAACCCTTCCTGCACCACCCACACCATCATCACCTCTTGGACAACCCAAGCCAATATCACTTCCTGCACCTCACACCACCATCACCCCTTGCACCACCCACAACACCATCTCTTCTTGTATCACCCACAACACCATTACCTCCTGCTATCACTCACACTACCATCATCTCTTGCACCACCCACATCACCATCACCTCTTGCACCACCCACACCACCATCACCTCATACACCACCCACACCACCATCATCTCCTGCACCACCAACACCACCATCATCTACACCACCCACAACACCATCACCTCTTACACCAGCCATACAACCATCACCTTCTGCACCACCCACACCACCTTTACGTACTGCACCACCCATACCATCACACCTCTTGCACCACTCACACCACTATCACTTCCTGTACCACTCACACCATCATCCTATTGCACAACCCACAAAACCATCTCTTCCTTCACCACCCACAACACAATCACATGCAATCACTCACACCATCATCATCTCTTGCATTACCCACACCAATAAAACTTAGTGACCACCAACACCACCATCACCTCCAACGCCACCTACACCACTATCACATCCTGCACCAGCCACACCACCACCTCCTACATCACTGACACGATCATCACCTCCTACATCACTCCCACCACCATCACATCCTGCACCACTCACACAACTATTACCTCCTGCACTACTCACACCATTATCACTTACTGCACCACCCACACCACCATCACGTCCTGTGCTATCTACACCACCATCACCACATACCCCACCAACAAAACTATCGCTTCCTGCACCAAACACACCACCATCCCCTCCTGCACCACCCAAACCACCATTACCTCCTGCAAAACCCAAATTACCATCACCTCCTGTAAAACTCACACCACCATCACCTCATGCACCACCCAAACCATAATCACTTCCTGCATCACGCACACCATCATCACCTCCTGCACCACCCACACCACCATTACCTTCTCCATCAGTCCCACACCCATCACCTCTTGCACCACCCACAATACCATTAAATCCTACACCACCCACACCATCATCACCTCCTGCACCCCCACACCACCATCCTCCTCTGCACCAACACAATACCATCACCTCCTGCATTACTCACACCACCATCCACTCCTGCATTACTCCCACATCCATCATCTCTTACACCACCCACACCACCATTACCTCCTGCATCCACACACCACTATCCTCTCCTGCACCATCCACAACACCATTACCCCCTGTATCACTCACACCACCATCAACTCCTGCATCAATTCCACCACCATCACCTCTTGTACCACCCACACCACCATCACTTTCTCCACCACCCACACCACCATCACCTGCAAAACCAACAACACCATCACATCTAGTACCACCCACACCACCATAACCTCCTGCACCACCCACACCACCATCACCTCCTGCAATATCCACACCACCATCACCTCCTTCACCACCCACACTACCACCACGTCTTACACCACCCACACCACTATCACCTCCTGCACTACCCACACCACTATCACCTCCTGCGCTAACCAAACCACTATCACCTTCTGCACCACCCACAACAGCATCACCTCCTGCACCACCCACACCATCCTCACCTTCTGTACCACCCACACCACCATCACCACCTGCACCAACCACACCTCCATCACCTCTCACACCATCCACATCACCATCACCACCTATTCCACCCAAACCAATATCACTTCCTGCACCACCTACACCACCATCACCCCTTGCACCAACCACACCCCATCACCTCCTGCACTGTCCATACCACCATCACTTCTTACACCTCCCACACCATCATCAACACCTGCACCACCCACACCACCATAACCTCCTGCACTAATCACACCACCATCACCTCTTGCACCACCCACATCACCATCACCTCTTGCAACACCCTCACCACTATCACCTGCACCATCCAAACCATCATCGCCTCCTGCACCAACCACACCACCATCACCCCCTGCACTTCCCACCCCACCATCACCTCCTGCACCATCCACACAGCTATCACTTACTTCACCACCCACACCACCATCTCCTCTTGCACCACCCACAAAACCATCACCACCTGCACCAATTTCACGAACATCAGATCCTGCACCACTCACACCATCATAACCTCTTACACCCCCACATCACCATTCCCTTCTGCACCACCCACAACCTCATCAACTTCCACACAAATATCACTTCCTGTACCACTCATCACCATCACCCCTTTCACCACCCACAAAATCATCCCTGCTGCTATCATCAACACCGCCATCATCTCTTGCACCACTCACACCACTGTCACCTGCTGCACCACCCACACCAATAAAACTTCCTGCTCCACCCACACCACCATCACCTCCTTTGCCACCTACACTACTATCACCTCCTGCACCAGCCTAAATACCATCAATTCCTGCATCACTCACAACATCATCACCTCCTGCATCACTCACGCCACCATTACCTCCTGCATCACTCCCACAACCATCACCTCTTGCACCATCCAAACCAACAACACCTTCTGCACCACCCACATCACCATCACCTCCTGCGCCACCCACAACAACATCACCTCCTGCACCACCCACACCACCATCACCTTCTGTGCCATCCACACCACCATCACCTCCTGTACCTCCCACACCACCATCACATCCTGCACCACTAACACCACTATTACTTCCAGCACCACTATAACCACTATCACTTATTGCATCACCAACACTACCATAACATCCTGAGCCACGCACATCACTATCACCACCTACTCCACCCGCATCACTATCACTTCCTGCACCAAACACTCCACCATCCCCACCTACACTACCGAAACCACCATCACCTCCTGCACAACTCACACCACCATCAACTCCTGTACTACCCACACCACCATCACCTCCTGCACCACCAACACCACCATCACCTCTTGCACCACCCAAACAACTATCACCTCCAGCATCACCCACACTACCATCACCTCCTGTGTCAATTAAACCAAAATCACCTCCTGCATCACTCCCACCACTATCACCTTTTGCACCACCCACACCATCATCACATCCTGCAACACCCACATCACCATCACCTCTTCACCACCCACAATTCACTCACCTCCTGCTATCACTCACACACCATCACCTTGTGCACCACCTAAACCACCATCACCTGTTGCACCACCCACACAACCATCACCCTTACACCATCCACACCACCAACACTACCTACTCCACCCAAACCACTATCACTTCTTGTACCATCCACACCACTATAACTTCGTACACCACCCACATCATCATCACCTTCTGCACCCCAACACCTATTTCACCTCCTGCACTTCCAAACCTCCATCACCTCTTACACTACCCACGACACTGTCATTTCCTGCAGCATTCACACTACCATCACATCTTGCACCATCCACGCCACCATCACCTCCTGCACCACCCGCAACACCATGAACGCCTGCTGTCACACACATACCACCATCACCTTCTGCACCACCCACACCACCATTACCTCCTGCACTAGCCACACCACCATCAGCTTCTGCATCACCCACACCACCATCACTTCCTGCACCACCCACATCATCATCATCTCTTGCACCACCCACACCACCATTACCTGTTGCACCACACACACCACTATCACCTCCTGAACTATTAACAACACAATCAACTTTTGCACTACCCACACCATTATCATCACCTGCACCACCCACACAATTATCATATCCTGCACCACCCACACCCACTATCACATACTGCACCACCTTCATCATCATCACCTCTTGCACCACCCACACCACTATTAATTTCTGCATCACTCACACCACCATCACCCCTTGCACCACCAAACAAAACCATATCTTCCCGCACCACCCAAAACACCATCACCTCATGCTATCACTCACACCACCATCATTTCTTACACCACCCACACCAACATCACTTCCTGCACCACCGACACCACCATAACCTCCTGCACCACCTACACCACCATGAACTCTTGCATCACTCTAAAACCATCACCTCCTGCACAACCTACACCACAATCACCTCCTACACCACTCACACCATCATCTCCTGCACCCACACACCACCATTAACTCCTACACCACCCACACCACCATCACCTCCTGCAGTCTCACACCACCATCACCCACTGCACCATCCATAACACCATCACCTACTGCATCAATCCCAGTACCATCATCTCCTGCATCACTTCCACCATCATCACCTCTTTTACCACCCTCACCACCATTACTTTCTACACCACCCACAACACCATCACCACCTGCACAACCTACACCATCATCACATCCTATATCACTCATACCATCATCACTTCCTGCATCACCCACACCACCATCTCCTGCACCACCCACCCCACCATCACCTCCTGCACCAACCACAACACCATCACCTCTTATACCATCAACACCACCATCACCACCTACTCCACCTAAACCACTATACTTCCTGCACCACCTACACCATCATCACCTCTTGCACCACCCACATCCATCACCTCCTGCAGTACCCACACCACCATTACCTGCACAACCCACACCAATATCACATCCTGCACCACCCACACCACCATCACCTCCTGCACCACCGACACTACTATAACCAACTTCAGCACCCACACCACCATCACCTCTTGCACCACCTACACCACCATCACCTTCTGCACTAACTACACCACCATCACCTTCTGCACCACCCACATCACCATCACCTCCTGCACCATCCACACCACCATCATCTGCACTACCCTCACCACCATCACTTTCTTCACCACCCATACCACCATCACTTCCTGCACCGCTCACACCACCATCACCTCTTGAACCACAAACAAAACCATCTCCTTTTCCTGCAACACCCACAAAACCATCACCTCCTGCTATCACTCACACCACCATCATCTCTTGCACCATTCACACCAACATCACCTCCTGCACCACCCACACCAATAAATTTTCATGCACCACCCACACCACCATCACCTCCTGTGCCGCCTACACTACTATCACCTCCTGCACCAGCCTAATTAACATTACCCCCTGCATCACTCACACCACCATCACCTCCCGCATCACACACCACCATCACCTCCTGTATCACTCAAACCACCATCACCTCTTGCACCACCTAAACCACCATCACCTTCTGCACCACCTACAAAGACATCACCTACTGTACCAACCACACCACCATCACCTCCTGCATTACTTCCAAAACCATCACCTCTTGCACCACACACACCACCACCACCTCCTACACAACCCACATCACCATCACTTCCTGCATCACTCACACCACTGTCACCTCCTGCATCACTTCCACCACCATCACCTCTTGTACAACCTACACCAAAATCACCTTCTACACCAACCACACCACCATCACCCACTGCACCATCCATAACACCATCACCTACTTCATCAATCACACTACCATCATCTCCTGCATCACTTCCACCACCATCACCCCTTTTACCACCCTCAACATCATTACCTTCTACACCACCCACAACACCATAACCTCCTGCACAACCCACAACACCATCACATCCTATATCACCCACACCATCATCACTTCCTACATCACCCACACCACCATCTCCTGCCCCACCCACCCCACCATCACCTCCTGCACCAACCTCAACACCATCACCTCTTATACCATCAACACCACCATCACCACCTACTCCACCCAAACCACTATCACTTCCTGCACCACCCACACCATTATCAACTCTTGCACCACCCACATCCATCACCTCCTGCAGTACCCACACCACCTCCTGCATCACTTCCACCATCATCACCTCTTGTACAACCTACACCACAATCACCTTCTACACCAACCACACCACCATTACCTCCTGCGCAACCCACAGCACCATCACATCCTGTACCACCCACAGGACCATCACTTTTTCCTCCACCCACACTTCTATCACCTTCTGCAACACCCACACCACCATCACCTCCTTCACCAACTATACCACCATCACTTCTTATACCATCCACACCACCATCACCACCTACTCCACCCAAACCAATATCTCTTCCTGCACCACCTACATCATTATCACTTCCTGCACCACTCACACCACCATCACCCCTTGTACCACCCACAAAACCATATCCTCCTGCACCACCCAAAAACACCATTGCCTCCTGTATCACTCACACCACCATCATTTCTTACACCACCCATACCAACATCACCTCTTGCACCACCAACACCACCATAACCTCCTGCACCAATTACACCACTATCACTTCTTTCATTACCCACTGCACCATCCATAACACCATCACCTCCTGCATCAATCACACCACCATCATCTGCATCACTTCCACCACCATCACCTCTTTTACCACCCACAACACCATGACCTTCTACACCACCCACAATGCCATCACCTCCTGCACAACCCACACCACCATCACATCCTGTATCACCTACACCACCATCACTTCCTGCATCACCCACACCACCATCTCCTGCACCACCCACACCACCATCACCTCCTGCACCAATCACAACACCATCACCTCTTATACCATCAACACCACCATCACCACCTACTCCACCTAAACCACTATCACTTCCTGCACCACCTACACCATCATCACCTCTTGCACCACCCACATCCATCACCTCCTGCAGTACCCACACCACCA
>JAYMFT010171684.1:0-12216 GCA_038088735.1 Panulirus argus
CACACACACACACACACACACACACACACACACACACACACACACACACACACACACACACACGCGCGCGCGCGCTTCTCTTCCCCTACACAATCACACACATACCCACGCATCCTGAGAGAATGAAATATACTTCAGTTTTGAGAGGAAGGTCGAGACCCTCATGGTTGTGTATGTTAACACTGGACCTCCTGATGACGCAGGCTACAAAATCTTTGTACCACTTTGCTAAACTGATTCTATTCATGATTCATTCAACCTGATTATCTGTTCTTGAATATGAAAACACTATTTGTTAATAAAGGTTTATAATCTTTATTTGAACAGAATTTGTAAAAGGAAATATGAACAAAAACTGAACACCAACATCAAGTACATAGAAAGTTACCAGTGTTTTGGAAGTTCCTAAGACTACTGGAGTTGAGATACGAGGAAAACGTCTCCTGAAGAGGCAGCGAAGTATTCGGATTATCCCTGGCATACTTTACGAACTGCATCAGTAATCAAAGGGATAGCCAAATGAAAATATTTTGCTATTAGCACAGGAAAACTTTCCTGCCGTAATATAATGATAGAGATCCTTCCTCTACTACATCCCACCATAATGTAATAATAGTTATCCTGTCATGATGTAATGATAATGATCTGCCTCCACTATATCCTGCCGTTATGTAATGATAGTGATCAGGCCTCTAATACATTCCGTCGTAATGTAACACTACTGGTCCTTCCTCAGCAATATCCTGCAGAAATGTAATAACAGTAATCCTACGTCCACTAAATCCTGCCATAATGTAATGACAGTGATCCTGCCTCTATTATATCCTGCTATAATGTAATATAGTGATCCTGCTTCTACTGTATCTTGCTGTAATGTAATAATAGTAATCCTGTGTCTACTATATCCTGCCGTAACGTAATGATAGTAATCCTGTATCTACTGTATCTTGCCGTAATATGATAATAGTGATTCTGCCTCTACTAAATCCTGCCGTAATGTAAAAATGGTGATCCTGTCTCTACCATATCCTGCCGTCATGTAATAATAGTGATCCTGCCTCTACTATATCCTGCCATGGTGTCATCACAGTGATCCTGTGTCTGCTATATCAGAAAGAGATTGAGACCCATAACAACAGCGGTGAGCTATTCAAAACAGTATCACATTACCACTGGCTCGGTCATTGTCTACGAGGGGTTCGATCTTGTATTCATCGATCATCTGTGTTCCTAAGAGACGGCCGCGGTTTCTTCTGAGGGAGACACCCAAGTTTCGTGTGTGTCAGTTACCATTATCACACAAGACGAGATATTTGTTTGCTGTTGTCAGGAAACATTCTTAAGGTTAGAGTGGTTGGACGAGAGTGATTGCTGGTGACGTGAGTTTCTAATTTCTTTTCTATCGACAGCAGCCATCACCTCCTCTCCACAGTTTTCACTGCTCCCTGAGCCTCGGCTTGCCATTGCATTTCCCACCACTCCTCATTGTATCTTTCTCTTTCCTTTCTTTTATTTTGATAAATCCCTCCTTCCTTTCTTCCCCATTTTTCCCTATCTCACCACTACCACTGTCCATTGCCTCCAGCACTCTCTGCCTGAGTTCCCACTCCCTCGAGTGTTGCCGCAGATGCTCTCGGCTCCCAGGTGTTGTGGAAGACTTGATTGCATACATACGTTCTTCTTCTCACGTGTATTTTCAATGGGGACTTTACCATTTCCCATGATCGTCATCAAACAGGCACTTACCACGTCAGCCACACTAATGTTTAGTGGATTAGGAGTAAAAGGAACGAGTGAATTAGAGGGCGTATTTGGTAGACATAATATGGCATATTTACGAGTGACGAGTCACAGCCATTGTGCAGGTTGAGACAATATCAGTTTCAAGAATCGGGTTCGACAGTGAGTCGACGAATGCGGATCGGACAGTCTATATGAATGACCTCTGTTGATGACTTATTTCTAAGAGGAACATACCACTCGCTTCCTATAACCGAGACTTATTCTGATCCTGCAGACTTCCAGGGTCAGGTCATAACTGCTGCACCGCTCGAAGAGTCGGGGAAAGTTCAGTTAGCTTGCAAGTAAATCGAGATCTTCCCCTTAGCAACGGACGGTACGTACTCTTCGCTTTTTCATTTTCAGTAATTAAAACTGATTTGGTCGTTCGTGATGATCAGATAGATACATTGTTCCTAACAATATTTCATAATACTTTCATACAAAAAACGCCAGTTGTGATGGATTGTATCCTTCGTCTCATGCCTTCAGAAATGAGACGGAAGACGTCGGGGCTCGCAAGTCTCACACGATATCAAACGCCAGTCACCGTCGGAGACCAGTTCACATGGAAATTCGGGAGGACTAAGGAGTTCGTTCACGACAACAATGGGAGGCACGATAACTAACCTAGCGACCGGGGGGAACTCAAGTCAGCCAAAAGCGTCGCTGACGACAGACGACGAGGACCTAAGTTGTTTCGGTGTCTAATTACATTACAGTCGTCCAACTGTCTGAAGTAAATGTTCCACAATAACGTGAATGTGATCAAGGATCGGAGTCAGGAATAGAAAATTCTTTTACGTTAGAAAAGTAAAGATGCAAGAAGTGATTTTAAGAATTTATGGGACCTTTTCCTAAAGGATTCTTAACAGAGAGAGAGAGAGAGATAAAGACCGCGAGAGACAGACACACAAACAGGCAGACAGTCAAACAAGAGAGAGAGGGAGAGAGAGAGAGAGAGACCACGTCAAGCCACTGGTCTTCTCTCCTCCGGTGTACACTATGCCTCAGTACTAGCTAAGCTTGAGCTTTTTACCACCATCAGCTTAAGCTGTCACCTTGTTCCCCTTTCGTGACTCAGCCATTAATCGCGTCTCGTAAGAGAAAAGCTTCAGTATTTAACATGTTCGCCCGCAATAAATCTCGTCCTTACATTCCTAAGACCAGAACCAAATCTCGTAATTCATGTCCCCCTCCTCACTCTCTTCTTCACAATAAAGATTATTAAGTTATACTTTATCTGAGAGGAAAGCGCTTTTAATACTCCTTTATCATTGTCTCTAGGTGAGTGATAACCTCTTTATTACCAGGTAGTGTGGCGAAGGCGTGATCAGGTCAGTCGCTCACGACACAGACCCGCCTAATTTGTTACTCCATACATATGAAGAGAATAGGACAAAAAAACCTTGGCGAATAGTTTGTGGGTTCTCTGATATATCGCATGAGAGTTGTCTTACATATCACAGGTGTATTGTCAAGTATATATCGCATATGTTTTCCCTGATATATCTCACGAGCGTCGTCGAGTATACCGCAGGTGTGTTCCTTGATGTGTCACATGAGTGTGTTCCTTGGCATGACGCAAGTATGGTCCCTGGCATATGACAGGTATGGTCCCTGGCATATCGAGGGGTATGGTCCTCGCATATCGCAGGTATGGTCCCTGGCATATCGCAGGTATGGTCCCTGGCATATCGCAGGTATGGTCCCTGGCATATCGAGGTGTATGGTCCTCGCATATCGCAGGTATGGTCTCTGGCATACCGCAGGAATGGTCCCTGGCATATCGCAGGTATGGTCCCTGGCATATCGCAGGTAAGGTCCCTGGCAAATCGCTGGTATGGTCCATGGCATATCACAGGCATGGTCCCTGGCATATCGCAAATATAGTCCCTGGCATATCACAGGCATGATCTCTGGCATATCGCAGGTTTGATCCCTAGCATAACGCTGGTATGGCCCTTGGCAGATCGAAGATATGGTCCCTGGCATAGAGTAGGTATGGCCCCTGACATATCGCAGGAATGGTCTCTGCCATATCGCAGGTATGGACCTTGATTTAATATCGCAGGTATGGTCTCTGGCATATCGCCGGTATGGTCCCTGGCATATCGCAGGAATGGTCTCTGGCATATCGCAGGTATGGTCCTTGATTTAATATCGCAGGTATGGTCTCTGGCATATCGCCAGTATGGTCCCTGGCATATAGCACGAATGGTCCGAGACGTGTGGTTTCGCCGTGTTACCGGCGTCCCTTTAGTGAGGTGTTGCAATATTGCATGTCAAGCCAAAAAGTTTTTTTGAAAATTTGTGATTATAAGTTTATCTTCTGGTCTTGATCATACTCTTTATTGTGCGTAATATTACAAGTGTTACACAGATGTAGAAGAATAAGGATGGAGTGAACTGTTCAACCTATAAAGATGTTTCTCTTTACTTAGGATACTAATCTTTTCCTCACGACATTTTCCCTGATCGATGTTCACATAATCATATTGATATGAAACCCTTTATCACGACGGTGCAGCACCCGACCACGACGGGACGACTCTCAAGCACGACGGGACGCCCTTTGAGAGAGGCGCCACGACCCCTGAGTAGGATGGCGTGAACTTTTGGCCTGACCTTTATGGATCGGGCCAGAGGCCAGGCCATCGCATCCAAGAGCTGCGTCGTCGTACCTCGGATGTCGTAAGTACCATCAAGGGTCGTCAGCACGACGCTCGGATGAACATCCCTTTTTCTGTCGAAGGTGTTGAACGCGGCGACCGTGTACTGTCTGTTACTGCGCGTGCGGCAGCATACGCCAGCCGCGCTCTGTTCCCTCCCGTAGATGATATTTGACCCAGCCCATAGGTCAAAGGTCTCTGACGCAGGTAGCACACAGCCTTCCAGCAGCAAGACGGATCAAAAGATATTCCCCCCTCTCTTTCCCCAGTACTTTTTGCTTAGTGGTATACTTAATAGATTCATTAGTGTAAGTTGACCCACTGGCGATGGAGGGGAACAGGTGTCTATCGTCTCTGGTTCTGTGTTGCCATGTTGATATCCAGCAAGTGAGATCCCTCTCTTCAGATGGTGTGGCTGAGATTCGTCCGTGTATCCCTGCCAATGTACACGCAGGCGCACTTCCATTCCCTCTCCCATGTTGACTCTTACACTCCCATCTGTCATCCACACACAGACGCCGTCAACGTTCTGCCCTCAGCACTTCTGTGATCTATCGTATTTTCCTTCGCTTGATTATACTCACGTATGTAAATTCTTACTTCTTTGTCGCTGTTTCCTTTCAAGTGTCCATACACATCAACACAGAAAATCCGAATGCAATTCGTTCCCCTTAATTCTCACTCAGATCTTAAGAAAATCCGTCTTATTAAAGACACCTGGAGAAATCAATACTTAAAGAAGACCGCTGCAAAGAGGTCGATAAATCTACTTGCAAATGTTTCATTCGTTACTTCCGCGACGTCCAAATAGATTTACTTATTTTTTGGACACACAGTCCTTCCTAATTCTTCATTTTTGGGAAAAACTTACGGAGCTTTGCAATCAGCGTTATGTAATATATCGTGGCTGGTCTCCTCATCTTGTATATAAGAAGTTTTTGTATTACACTGAACACTCGTCTTATATGTTGCGAAAGAGATATGAAGCATTATTATCTCCATTATCAAGGGTGGCTTTCTGTGACATCAACCACATAGACTGTGTACACCCCATTACTGGAGGTGTCCCGTACGACGGTACGAAGCACATGATGGTCTACTAATATCCCCATTTACTATGAGAACCTTCACTGGTGTTAACCACGTGATAGCTTATCAATCCTCAATTGCAATTATATCTCAGCACCCAACAAGTATGCTACATGATCCGAGTATACTTGTGGCCTGCAATGCAGCACTGTAGCTTTTGCTTATGTAATATGTACTTAAAAGTTTTAGACAGAAAGAAATTTAAGATGTGAAAAAACAAAGGTTCCCACTATTCCCACTCCTCTTAACTGACCTGGCCTTAACAGTTTACCATATTTTTCATTAAGGTCACCCATAGTCGCTGGGGAAACAGAAAGAGACGAAGTGACTTTATCAGAGTAGTTCTGAGATGCAAGTCTTTGGAAATTGGAATACTTGAGCACGACGATTAACAAACATACAAGAAAAATAGACGTTATGCTGAACCTCCTAAAAATTACGTTATGAACGAGACAGTAAGCACAACCTGCGCGCGAGGCATCTGCGATCCTATTAGTAATGAGAGCTGGCGGGTCACTGCCGTAATTACGACCCCAGGAGAGCACAACGTAGCGACAGGTATCTAGCACCTTTAAACAAGACTGTTATTCCCCTCTCGGGATGGTATAACGCCACTTCCCTCGCCGCTGAGTGGGCCGAAAGATTGCTGCTGGTGAGGCACTTGAGGAAGACGCTCCACGAAAGCTCGACCGTGTAATGACTTCGGCGTCAAGTGTGACTGTATGAAGGAAGGTGATGATGGGCGCGAGTGGTCGCTCCTGCTCAGCTGTTGGCCGGGACGGGTGAGGAGGGCGGCGAGGGGTGGGGACGGGAGGGGTGGCGGGGGAGGCTCGGCAGGTGAGGGCGCGGGCCGAGCTCAGTGCTGGCCGCGTCGCCCCGTCGTCTACACCGCCGACGTCGCTCCACCTCGCCGCAACCTCTCTCGCCGCTTGCTGGGCTCTGGTCGCTCCACGCCGTCCCGAGTATGACCTGGGATGACCGCGCTCCAGCCCGGCCCAAGAGAGGTCAGCTGCCATCTCGAGCGAGGTGCCCTCATGCCGGGCTGTGGTGGGCTGCCACGCCGCATCCCTGCCCGGTGACCTAAGATGCCCTAGGCCAGTTATGTGAGGTCACCCAGGCTATTGGCCTCATACTCTCCCTTCAACCTTGTGGACAAAATACTTAAAAAAAAAAGGAGAAAAAAAAGTTTGTTTCTGACACCTAATCGGATCTGTCTCTTCATCAGTGACCTGACCTCAGTGATGACCTGGGACCTCTCGCCCTGACCCCGCCTGAGGTGCAGGCGGGATGGTGGCGGACAGGTGGCGGGGGCGGGGGATGAGGTATCGTCCAGGGCTCACCCTCGGGAGGCACTCTGGCGCCCTTAGGTTGCCTCTCCCGCGTTGGCTCCCGAGGTTGCCCGGAAGGCAGGAGCTCCTGTAGAGGCTCCGGAGCCACCTGTGATGCGCGCCCCGCAACGCTTGGGCAAGTACTGGCCGTCTTTGGGCAAATAACCCGAAATCATAATTTTTACCATTCAGAAAATCCTTTAGAACTACTAGCCATGCTCGGTAGTGTGTACGTGCGAGGAATGTGGTGGTGGTGGTGGTGGAGGTGGTGGTGCATGATATTGGTGGTGACCGCTGCCCTCGGACGCTCTGAAGGCTTCAGCAGTACCTACTCGGCCTCGGGCTTCAGCAAGAATGTCACCAACCTTCTGGACAGCCTCTTGGCCGACTACGACCGCAGGATCAGACCAGGACACGGAGGTGAGTACCCGACCCCGGGAGGGACACAATGCACCAGCCCGCCTGGGTAATGTCTACACAAAATAGATTTTTGAAAGTGGCGCATCAGACGTAAACAGGTACATCACAGAAGACCTAAAGGTCAACCTTGGTTATCAAAAATAAAAAGTAACCCGGTGTACACATATAATTACAAAATATATAAAGTGTAAATCTAACTTCCAGGCAAATAGTCTTCCTTAAGCTATCATATCAGGAGAATCTTACACGTCAGAATGGTCCGTTGGGACGAACAATAGCAACAAAGAGACGTAACAGCTCCACGAGACGTCGAGTATGATGTTGAGATAACTTCCGATACCTCAAGAACGTCCCCCATGATACAGTCCGTCGATGGCGGGCTGTTGCGGGAGGCTCTGGCTGATACTCCTGGCCTCAGTACCCCGAGGCTGGACAGGTGACTCTCTGAGCGCAGGCAGAGCTCTTGGCCGTTGTTACACAAGCTTCCTGAAAACAATACTTCCTCTATGGCAAAGCAAACACAGTGAGTCAGTACTGATGGTCGCCTTTGCCTTTGAAATGCATAAATTATTTCACTCCTGTTT
Organism: Panulirus argus; assembly: GCA_038088735.1. Taxonomy (NCBI): domain Eukaryota; kingdom Metazoa; phylum Arthropoda; class Malacostraca; order Decapoda; family Palinuridae; genus Panulirus; species Panulirus argus. The sequence goes on from JAYMFT010171684.1 coordinate 7,873, forward strand.
GCTCGCTAGAAACAGTCTTATGTCATTTTAAGTGCACGAGGCCATTAGAAGCAGAAGGAAGATTAGCGTTTGGTTTACATCACGAACGCATCAACGATTCCTTAAACATGTACAGATATCTGTGTATTATGGTTAAAAACATTTAAGTGTACACATACATAGGTCCAATTTTCCTTTATATATATATATATATATATATATACATATATATATATGTTATACAATAAATGAATACTAGGGATAGGATGTAATTGCAATTAAGCTTTTTTGCTACCATGTACACGTGTAATCACCCACAGATGAAGTAATTACCAAAGACTTAACGAGGATCAAACTTTAGAATAGCTAAACAAGATAAAAAAATTCGAGATAGATCACATACAGGAAAACCTGAAAAGTATTCTTGCATTCCTTTTTTCTAAGGTTATATCAATACTGGTGGCCTTTAGTATTAAGAATCCCCGGACCTTCAACAGCACCAAACTTTTGTTTAAACTGTCGAAAAACTGATTATTAAATGGGTCGAAGTTATAATAAAGGAGGAAGCCTTTCAAAGGTACACAGTTCCTAAAAAAAGAAAATGAGACGCGATTTTTTGTCGAGCGAATTTGTTTGAGGACAAGCACGACGGGCGGTAATAGATTACGTGATGGCCACACGAGTGATGACTCTACGTGAGGACTACACGTGTGATGACACTACGTGAGGACTACACGTGTAATGACACTACGTGAGGACTACACGTGTGATGACACTACGTTGGGACTACACGTGTGATGACACTACGTGAGGACTACACGTGTGATAATACTACGTTGGAACTACACGTGTGATGAAACTACGTGAAGATTACATGTGTGGTGACTCTACTTTAGGACTACACGTGTGATGAAAGTACGTGAAAACTACATGTGTGATGACACTATGTGAGGACTAAACGTGTGATGACTCTACGTGAAGACTACACATGTGATGATACTATGTGAGGACTATATGTGTGATGACACTATGTGAGGACTACACGTGTGATGATGCTACGTGAGGACTACACGTGTGATGACACTACGTAAAGACTACATGTGTGACGACACCACGTGAGGACTACACGTGAGATGACACTACGTGAAGACTACACGTGTGATAACACCACGTGAAGACTCCACGTTTTATGACACTACGTGAGGACTACACGTGTGATAACACTACGTGAAGGCTACACGTGTGATGACACTACGTGAGTACTACACATGTGATGACACTACGTGAGCACTACACGTGTGATCACACTACGTGAGGGCTACACGTGTGATGACAATACGTGAAGACTACTTGTGTGATAAAACAACGTGAGACTTCACGCGTGATGACACTACGTGAGAATTACACGTGTGATGACAATACGTGAAGACTACACGTGTGATGATACCACGTGAGGACTGCACGCGTGATAACACCACGTGAAGACTACAATTGTGATGACACTAAATGAGGACTACACGTGTGACGACACTACATGAGGACTACACGTGTGATGACACTACGTGAGGACTACACGTGTGATGACACTACGTGAGGACTACACGTGTGATAACACTACGTGAGGACTACACGTGTGATGACACTACATGAAGATTACACGTGTAATGACACTACGTGAGGACTACACGTGTGAACATACTACGTGAGGACTACACGTGTGATAAAAGAACTTGAGGACTACACATGTGATGACACTAAGTGAGGACTACACGTGTGATGACACTACGTAAGGACTACATGTGTGATGATACTACGTGAGGACTACACGTGTGATAAAAGAACGTGAGGACCACATGTGTGATGACACTACATGAGGACTACGCATGTGATGATACCTTTGTAAACGTTTTAATAGGTACTGTCTTGTGTCCGTCGGTGGCTTCTGTGTCCGTCGGTGGATGCTATGCCCGGTGGTGGATGCTGTGTTCGTAGATAAAGTACATGTTGTGTCTATCGGTAGGTGCTTTGTCTGATAGCAGGCGCTGTGTCCGTCACTATATTCTGTGTCCGTCGGTAAGTTCGGTGTCTGTCAGTAGCCGGTGTTTCCGTCCGTAAGCGCTAGGAGTTCGTAAGTGGCGTCTGTGTCCGTTGGTGCACGCCGTGTCCGCCGGTGGCTGCTTTGTCCATTGGTGGGTTCTTGCTGTGCCCGTCGGTAGGCGCTCCTACAGTGCGTGGTGTCCGATGGTGTGTATTGTGCTGGTGGGCGGATGCTGGGTCCTGCGGAACCTGAGGGGGTGACGTCGAGTCACTCCCGGGCGTCTCTGGTTTTGGTAAACGTTCGAGGCTTTGATAAGAGGCAGGAAGGGGAGGAGGTTCCTCCTGCTTTCGTGATCAGTGGTGCTGGGCACTTGTGATTAAGCCTCGAGCCAGTCAGTCACCACATCAACCTAGGTCCAGGAGGCTGGGGAGGGGGGGAGGAAAGGCTATTGAATATCTTTATTCTTGGTGTGAGAAATGGGTCCTGGGAGATGAGGGGTTTGGAAGGGATATCTTAACAGGGTTCCTAACACAGCAACGACCAAGGGAAAGTTAAGGTAAACAGAAGGAAAATAGGGAGGTATCATGATCTCAGTCCCGATTCGAGTGTTATGCTCTCCAGGCAAATTCGGTCACACCACCGTCCAGAGTTATGCTACGACGCCGTAGTACTGGACAGGTGAGGGACCTCCCTCCACACTTGGAACTACCACTCCAACTCCTTGAAAAGGTCCTTGTCAGATATACAGTTTAGCTCTTGAGTACGTCAGTAATTCCTTGTAAGCTAGACACTTAAAGTTCATGGTTTTGATTATAAGAAAGTGCTTGATAATAAGAATATTTGCAAACCATTTACTTTATTTACACACACAATCTGTTAACTTTTTCACACATACGCGAAAGGTTTGCTCTGGGCAACATCGCCTCACGGATAGTAAAGACCCCAAGATGGGTTTGCCAGCAGAATATCTTGCTGTAATCTTTGCTAATAACTTTTAGTTATCGTAAAAAAGATAAAGACATGGTAAAGATTCATGCTTTACTGCAGCGAATCATTAGATGTGCAGGACTGGAGGATGAGCATGAAACAATGGCGATAATCACACAACCCAAAGGAGTTCAAGTTCTTATATCCTCTCAAGCCTGGTGGCTCCTCTACTAACCTCAGGCAGGTAGTGATGGCTGGCTGTTCCATCACCATCAGGAACAAAATTCAGACTCGTCAGTTACAGAATAATGAAACGTAATATAAAAGAATTAACGCATATATGATGATTAAAGGAAAAGAAACTAACTAACTTTCCCATCAGAAAACCCACTTTCAGATGAGGATGTGAGAGACCTTTCTGAGCTGTGGTTACAGAAAGAAACCCCTGCTGTCACCTGTGTACAGGAGCTTTCTGCTGCCCGCTCAGCGACTTTGAGTGTTGCTAACAAGAAATTTCAGCTTCCCGTTGTGTTGCAATGGAGCTGCGATAACAGAAATTGCTTCCCGCTGGTTCGCTGTAGGGTGTATCAAACAGAATCCCTTGCACGCTGCCGTGTGGCTGTGAGGCGCGGGTATAGGGATCTCCGCTACTGGCTGTGCGAACCTGGAAACCGTGTGGGTTACACCACTCACGTATTCAGAAGCAAGCTCCACTACCCCCTCACAGCCCCCCCCCCTCACTTGCTGGCATCAGCGAAAGAACAGCAGAATGTCCTCCAGACGTCGAGGCTCCAGGCTCACTCGTGTCCAACAAACAATGGAAAGTGCCTGGAAGTGCTAAAATATGCAAGGGAATGGCAGGAAGCAAAACAGGACCTAGTCCTCAACCAATGGTGCCGTCGCAATGCCCAGACAGAGCCGAGTTTTCCTGCGATCTCCAATATGCCAGGAAGGATGGGATGGACTGAGTGCACGTGGGCCCAAGGGACCCTTAATCTTACTGCGGACTTACGCTAGTGTTTAGCCCACGTTACTAGGTGAAGGGGAAGCCTCTTCTGCTTCCTTCCCTCTGCTACCCTGGGCTGATGTTCTTCATCTGGTACTGGCGTTCTTCTCTCCTCCGCTCCCCCTCCTCTCTCTCTACCCTCTCTATCTCTGACAATGATAACATTGATATATTAGTGATAATGGTAACAATAACAATAATAATAATGATATTAATGATAGTAATAACAGTAAGAGTAGAAATAATTATGATAATGATAATAATGATAGTAATGATAATATGACAATGAAAATTATTATAATAATGATAATAATAACAACAATAATAATAATGATAATAATAATAATAATAATAATAATAATAATAATAATAATAATAACAATAATAATAATAA
>JAYMFT010171695.1:0-12216 GCA_038088735.1 Panulirus argus
ATATATATATATATATATATATATATATATGTGTGTGTGTGTGTGTGTGTGTGTGTGTGTGTGTGTGTGTGTGTTCGCACCAGGAACAAGCGAAGAAAAGGCTTCTCACGCTCATACCCATTTTCTATATGTCGTAGCTTCCACGTATGGAAGATAACTCAGTTTTGAGGCTCAATCGTGAACTTAGGGGCAACATGTCATGGTCAATGACATACGATATCAACACACCTGGGCCTATGTCTACATACGACGAACGAATGTCTTCAGCGTTATAAAGTAGAGTCAACAACGCAATGTTACACCGACAACACAAGACAGCATTTGAATGGCATATCTGCCACACAAAAACACAGCGTATCAAACGGAGCCTGATCAACGGCGGTGACAAGAATTTGGACTTCGACAAACAACTACATAAAACAATCATTTTCTCCTGTATGCATCCCAACCACACGGACTCCTTCCCAGTGAGTACCGTTCATTCTCCTTTCTTTTCTCTCTCACCAGCAATTCAACTCCCTCATCCCACCTCTTACTACCCTTCCTCCCACGCCCACGCCCTCGTTTCCGCATCCCACACTCTTCACCCGCACATGTAATTACTGCTTCCCTAATTATCTTCCCCTCCACACCCGATCGATCCCCTTGGTGTCATTTGCTCTCATCCTAAGCCACTCAATCATCAATCTCTCTTGGAGTCTCTACAACCAAGCTCTCCCTCTCTTCCAAACTCACTCACTCTCACTCTAACTCTTTCCCACACTTCATATCCTCTTTCCCTAAAAGCCCCACAAACTTTCACACTCGCCTCCACCAAGAATTCATTAGCCATGCTTCTGCACGTCAGGTTTTAACTGCAACCGTAGGTGCGGAAGAACGGTTCAAGAGGTCGTCAGAGCAGGTGGCTGTCAGGGATTCTATGACTTGTACGACCAATATGCCTCGAGCAGATCAATACAACACCACTGTGAACCTTATCTTTTTGTATTAAAGAAAATTGGTTATCAATTTGCCAGTATAAGTGGAGTTAACACCAGGTTTGCCTGGAACGGTACGGGGGCGGGTGCTGTGATATTCCAGTGTACCCCGTTCCTGTGTTTGGACGAATGAATGAATGAATGACCGTGCAATTCCTCCACAGTTGTTATTGTACCCGAACAAAGCCGCACGCCTCCCCATTCAATGTAGCTAGGCCAGTGATTCACGGAATGGCTAAGATGTGAAGCTCCGGGAATTCCATGTAGGACTAATATAACGCGGCCTGAGGCTGTGGTGCCGGCTACCGGCAAATGATGGCGCTGTGAGCCAACACTCGCCCATCACTGTACTACGGCGCAACGTATTCTGAAACTAAATGTCTACAACTGAATTTTGCTGATGAATAAAACAAAAGAAAAGAAAGACACACGCATTTTTTGTTTTCAGTGTCAAGTGGAGAGAGAGAGAGAGAGAGAGAGAGAGAGGCGAACTAACAGAAGAAAGTTCTTTTCGGCAAAATGGAGCTAAGGAAGCCGTGACCCCCAGGCTGGGAGAGTCCGTCCCCGCCAGCATAAACAATCGTCTTTAAGATCAGTGGTTGGTCAAATGGTGTGACTCTCAAGTCATCAAGCGGCAGACACTCACAGATTGATCGATCATAATACTACCCTATCAAGAAGACAGCAGCATTCGTAGCTACCCAAACTGAAGGTCTAAGAGCCAGTCAGAAAATAGTCTTACATTCCATTCTGTTATCTTCGGTAATCTCTGCCAAGATAATCCTCCTGGGTCATGCCTTTTCTTTCTCACTTACGTAAACAAGACGTCTATATCAAGAGGTCCAATTCCTCGGTAAACTCGTCAGCTTGATTTCCAGGGATTGAGATGCACCGCTTTCCCCCCACCCTTGGCCGCAGATTCCACCTAGGGCCACTGAAACACCCCAAGTGCTGACCACCTCCCACCACCACCAGTACTGACACCCTTCCACCACCACCACCATATTGACCATCATCCACTAACACCATCAGTACTGACCACCTCCCACCATCACCACCAGTATTGATAACCTCTCACCATCACCAGAGATATCAACCACCTAATCTACCTGCTACTACACAATACTGACTCTTCCTTCTTTATGTCAATTCCACATTGTACGTGTTGACCACGTTTCTTTAATGTTATAAGAGAAATACTGACCACCTCTCTCCGTCCCCGCAGCAGAAGTATTGACCACCTCTCGCCACTACCACAGCAGAAGTATTGGCTACCTCTTTCCACAGCCACAGCAGGTGTGTTAACCACCTCCACCCACTGCCACAACACAATCACCACTACTTCACCACTCACCCTGGCCACCTCACTCCCCTACCACAGTACAAGTATTGACCACCCTTCTCTACTTCATGGCCAATACACTAGCATTAACCAACTCTCCCCTGTGCTGCAATAAAACTATCCTTCCTTGATTACATCTAAAATTCAAATGATAATGAAAGGGCGACTCATTGTGGAAAAAAGCCCAAAGCAAACTATCAACCATAAAATCAAATTATTGTGGACAGTTGCTGTGTCGAAATGTTCTTTTCTTCAGAGGCAGTGATGCTGTGTCTGCTGTGCTGGGAGGTGTAACTACCGAGAGGTGGTGATGCTGTGTTTGGGGAACATGCTATGGACGTATAACAGCAAATATCATGGTCCATGATAAGGTTATCTGCTGGAAGACAGTAGTAATGTCCCGAACTCATACCCTGATCTGTGGTAGAAAGAAGATAGTAAAGCAGAAGGTTCCTCCCCACCTATCACTCATTCCGCCATAACATTCAGCAAGGTAATGGCTGAGAAGCAGCGGGAAGTAGTATGGAAATTTTAGAGGAATGAGGGAATGGAAAAGGCTTCCTACTCTGTAGTGGGGACCACCGGGGAGGAGACTCAAATCTGAGAGTTAGAAAGAAAAGAATCTTAAAACGGTAAATTGAATAGTCACATTTACTGATAATAAATACCACTGAAGTATTTGTCTAGCATTCGTCTGAGGGTATTGTCAGTCTTCGCAATGAAAACACGTGTTCAAAATTTGTTCTAGTGTTCTACAACTTCTACAGCTAGAGAAATTTTGCCCACGGTGCTATTCCAGCCCCTTCCTTACAGTCTCATACCGCTACATGTATTTATGGTCAGGAAACACGACCAAATATGGAAGAATTTTTCGTATGTCACTTTGCAAAAATTACTTAGTTCTGTATTTTGAATACTTCTACTAGATCTCGGAGTCTGCTTTATCCTATTTTTTTTTGTGTGTGTGTGTGTGAGAGATAGAGATAGAAAGAGAGAGAGAGAGGATAATTCTGTCACTCAGTCTTTCTTCATAAGCTTATTTCTGAGTGACGAATTCATTTTTGTTTCTCTTCTTCAAATACATTCTCATTCTTTCTTCGTCTCTGATCAAGTTAGTGACCAGAACTGACGAGCATATTTCGAATAGGTCTCGGCCAAGACATTTTTGAGGGTGTGTTGAATCTTTCGCTTTATATCTAATAATTCTACTGTGAAACGTAACATTTTATGTTTTATGTTGTGAAGCTGCGGACTGTTTGTCGTATTTTAGTATATTTCACTTGAAAATGGGACGGTCGTATATTTCATCAGAAAATGGAACAGTAGTATAATTCATTAGCAAATGGGACAATAGTATATATTTCTTTTTTTTGTTTTTTGTTTTTGCTTCTTACTTATTCGAAGAATACATATGCTGATTTTCTTCGTAAAATGTCACTGTAATGTTCGATACATTTCATTGTCCTCTGGATTGTAACAAGTTTACGTCGCCTGTATACTTTTTTTCTATGGTGAATTTCTTTTTTTTTTTTTTTTTAAGTTTGAATCATTTATTTTCTTAGCCGTCCAATCGGGCACATTTCGCTCACGGTTCCTTTCATCTCTCTTAAAAACTTTGTCTTTCCTGAGGATAATCATTTCATTATGAGGATAATCCACATCTTGTTAGCAGTGTCCACGTCCAAGAACCTAATTCACTTTACATTACCAGTGTCCTGGAGCAGTTTATCAAAGTTTGCTAATTATAGTCACGCATCGTTACGTTGCTGTCTTTGAAATCGAAACAGAAGGTTCGAGTGAATCGAAAAGTATTGGGGTCACTGTCACCTATCTTGTCACCTTTCTCATATAAACACATCAGATCTCTGTTTAGGAACATCAGTTTATCCAAAATGTTATTACATCTCGCTGGGTCTCGGATCTGCTGACTTGAAAAACAGTCATCGATTCAATATATTCGTCAGTTACCCGTAAGGTTACTTGATCGCAGATCCAAGTCAATGATGGGAGGCTGTTCAGGTCTCCTGTTATCTGTTCTTCCCACGTACTCCAACCTGGTGATGCAAATTCTCCTCTTGAGTGATTATAACGTCAAGCTTTTTCTTTCAACTAAGCGGCTGTCGTTAGCTCACCAAGTTTTAGGTTAACACTTATGGCGTTAAAAAAAAGTTAATTGTTTCCCTAAGAAAGGTAAGGCGTTTTTTATCTCAAGCCCTCGAACGTCAGACCCAAGTTCTCAGGTTCCTAGGGGCAGCTGCAGCTGACCCAACAGCTGCTGCCTCAGCAGACCTGTCTGACAGCTGACTTTCTGTGTTCTTATCTGAATCTTGGGTAAATACCTGCTTAGTTCTTAACATATGTTAGACTGGCGGTGCTGGGAGGTAGTAACACTGTTTCTCGAGTGCTGGGAGGTGTTACAGCTTGACAATGGAGGCAGAGGTCGTATGATATTGACCATGTGTTAGTGTTCGTCACTTGTGGTGTCACCCGATATTACCTATTAGTGTTTATAACTTATTGATGTCATATAATGCGTTAAAACTGTGATTCCTTGTGTCACACAACCGTAGGTGATATCATTGGTATCTTGTGGTGTCACACGAACGTACGTGTTGTGTGTTGGTGACTTGTGGGTGTCACACTGCCGTTCCTGCCGTTCGTGTTGATGTTGTGACATGCCATAAGTGTCAGTGCTGGTGACTCGTGGCGTCACATGAAAGTGCGTGCTAGTGTTGGTACCTTGTGGTGGCATGCGACGGCACGTGTTTCGGTGACGAGGTCACCAAGGACCGTATGTGGTAATGATAGCAACCTGATGTGTCACAAAACGGCACCCAAGCGTCAAGCGTCACCGGGAACATAAGACATGCACTGCGTCAGGAGTGGACTCATAATAAAAGCAGATTGAGAAAGCCTTCCGAGCTGCTACGTCCACTTCTATGCAAGAAAGGCAGCAGCGCCGCCTCGGGTGACTGATAATTCCCAGCCGGCTGGGTTGTGGGCTCCCACCACCCCCTTCCCCCACAGGGAAGGGGATGGGGGGGGGAACCCATTTACCACAGTAACAACAGGTAGCAGGTGCTACTGACACATTCTGCGGGGAAAGAAGGAAATTTGAGGGACGTCCAGAATCTCAAGAGAAAGGAGAATTGTGAGTGGAGCGAGATTTTATGAAAATGAAGGTCTTTTTTTTTCTTTCCTTTTTTTGGGAAAGATCTTGTCTTATAAGAAGGTCGGGGCCCAAGAAGAAGGCTAAGGTCTTTTGAGAAGGGCTGGGGTCTTATGGAAAGGGCCTGGATTTTGAGAGAGGGCTGGGGTCCTGTGACAAGACCGAGGTCTTGTGAGAAGGTCGGGTACTTTTGAGATGGCTGGGGTCTTGCGAAAAGGAGGGGGTCTTGTGAGTATTCCAAGGCATTGTGATATGGTCGGGGTTTTGTGAAAGTTCGAGGTCTGATGAGTAGAACAGGGTCTTTAGAAAAGGGTGAGGTCGTGTGAGACGATTGGGGTGTGTTGAAAAGGCCTGGGGGTTTGTGAAAAGGCTGGGGTGTTTAGAGAAGGCCAGAGTTTTGTAAGAACGCCAAGGTCTTGTGAGAAGGCTGGGGTTTTGTGGGAATTTCGATATCTTGTGAGAAGGTCTGGGTCTTAAGCGAGGACTGAGGCTCTGCGTTAAGGTTAAGGCGAGGACCAAACCGACGTGGGTGAAGATGAGAGTGGAGGACGAGCAGTGATTAATGGTGTTTATGCACTTTCTGGCGATAAAGTAAAATAATCCGTTTTTACCTCAATGTTACCTCGTGCGTAGCGCATTTGCAGTTCAGAATTTCTTGTTGGTGAAGGAAACTTATAGAAATAAAAACTACTTAGTACCACAGTATCATAAATTCTTCGGAATACCCTAACTACTTAAGGAATCTGATATAATTAGTGAATGTAAGAACAGCAATATAATGAGAAACCTACCCATAAAAAAACCCGCCTGAAAATTCAAATGTTCGTGTTTACAAGATACCATGCAAGGTTTGCAACAGAGTGGAAAATAATTTAAGAACATAGCAGTATCAGTATAACGTTCGTGTTAGACAAGAATCAAGTGCTTTATTCCTGCATATGCAAGACTTTAGCCACCCTATCACCTGAAAAAGTGCTTAGAAAATTGTACGTACTTGTCATCCAACTATTCATAGAAAAATCAAAAAAATCTCGCGTTATTAAAGAGAGCTTTCACTCAAAATAATCTCAACATCAGTCTAAGCGTATGCAAATTAGATCCTTTCATAATCAAAAGAACCGTCAACATAGACCAGTTTACGAGTTAATCCATAAACGGGCACTTGCCTTTTGAACACCCAACCCTGAAAGTTGTTTCGCTTGTCTTTATTACCAGCGTCATTGATCGCAAGGTCAGATTTAATCACCGCGAACAACGTGTCCAGGAAGCAACCGAACGACCTCGTTACGTTGATGCAGCACTAGTGGCGCGTCGCTCCTTCCGTGGCTGGTGTGCTGAGCTGCCTCCCGGCCAGGGATGATGGCGCGACAGTCATGAGGCGAAGGGCTCGAACACCTGCGCCGGCCTAAAGCTGCAGCAGTCTCTCATAATTAATGAGTGTTGACCTGGTGCCTCATGTGTCCTTGCCCTCATCCATGTGTCATCCAGCAGCTCCTGTTGGCTCATGGATCCAGCCCTCACACCTGTGCCATCCAGCAGGTTAAGTAGCGTCTGGCGGCCCGTGTATGCAAACCCTTATACTTCTGTCATCCAGCGGCTCCTACTGACTCATATGTCTAAACCCTGACACGACCTGTGTTGTCGTGCATGTAAAGCTACCACGACTAGTCAAAAAATTCATCAGGACAAGAGAGCCATGATTACCAAGAGTGATTATATTTCCAAAACTTCAGCACGTGAAATTAATATATAAAAACATGATGAATATGAATCATACATAAGTACACAGGACAACAGATACTTCAAAACTGAAGGCGAGACAATGGACACGAGAACAGATAGTTTTGTCCAATGTGAAGGATTGTCTTACAGCGCTTCAGAACACCAGCATTGCATCCAATACGGAGGTGAGAGCTATGAGCCTGGGGTCACTTGATCGCTAAGTGGAACAAAAACTTCCTGCAGATATCAATCGCTCGACACGGCAGTGAGAATTTTCCCAAACACTTCAGGATAAATGGGACGCGCCTGGGGAGGATAGTCCAGTGACGTGATCCCAATCCCGGTGATGACTTTCGATTCAGTTTTTTCTCTGCCCTCCAGGTATTCTGACCCTCATTTGATGGGATCGCAGCACTAGCACACGATGGTGAAGGGGAGATGGCGCTCTGACAGAGGCTAGGTTTGTAGTGGATGTTGCTGTCAGGACGAGGTAACGATGGGGAGTGTATCCTGAAGGGGAACTGAAATATGTAGAGATAAATGTTTCATACAGAATAGCAACTTAAGATCCTAAGAAATGATCTGCCGGTAAGTGGGCTGACTCCTGAAGGAGGTAGCACAGGATGAAAATAGCTGGAGATAAATGGGCAGTGTGAGGACAGCTGAGGGTTGGGTGACACAGGTGAGTGATGGGTATCACAGGTGAGTGATGGGTGGCAGAAGATCCGTGCGTCCACAGATAGGTGCCATAACTCTGTGGTTGAGGGGGAGGGGGAGCAAATCTGGACAGATGGGGGTGCACTCTGGCTATCAAAAAGGCTGACGGGGCACTTCTTTGACTGCTGAGGGACGGGGGAAGCACATGGAGGTACTACTTCGGCTAAGGAAGAACGAGAGGGATAATTGTGGGTACCACTCTGGTTGACGGGGCACGAAAGGGGTAGATAGAGGCACCACTTTGGCTATTGAGAGATGGGAAAGGGAAATGGGGGCCGCGCCACTCTGGTTGGTGAGAGATGGGACGGGCAGAAGGGAGCAGAACTCTCTCTGAAGAGGGACAGGAAGGGTAAATTGGGGACACGTCTTTAGGAAGGTGAAGATGCCCTGTAATCCTCAGATTGCTTTGATAAACTTCACATTATGTACCACTGTCTTGGAGGAACAGTACCATAACTACACCACAGCGTCTTGTTTCCGTCCAGGAGTGTGTCAGTTCCTTCTCGATCAAACTCTGAAGGTCAGAAAGACACAAACAAGTGAGGTGAAGTAGACACGTCAAAACACATCATTTGAATCAGACTCCAAACGCAATCACAATATTTGCCGCAAAGGCTGATTATATTAGCGCTGCTAATAGACTTTAACCCTGATACGTGTGTCTTGTGGATGAACCAGTCATCACCAGAGTCCTGCTGGAGTGACTCTAACACTTTGCATCTGGTCTGAGATTTAACATCCAGCTGGATGGCCGCCCACAGTGATAGGTGTACTTTCAAACTGATGCCAGGCAATGATTGCTTTTTATCTCTGTGTAGTTACCGCTTACGGTAAAATATGTAGGGTCGTGACAGTGATGCATCGTGGCGACTAACGGGGTGGAAGTCATGTTGGAGAGATGAGTACATACGAGTAACAGGAAGAGAAACAAGATCTGAAAAGAAAAACGGAGGAGAGAGAGAGAGAGTGAGAGCAGTTCAGTGACTTTCCCAGCACGGACCATGCACGGGTCACTGCCTCTGGAGAGCGGACGATGAAAAGAACCCGGAGTCGTAATTAGTTGATAGCCTTGACCCAGGCCCCCACCTCCTTCCCCAGGCACCAGCCCTGCCTCAGGCCCCAGCCTCGATCCAGGGCCCCCTCCCCCAACCATTCCCCCAGGCAATAGACCCCCCGGGCCTCGCTTGAAACGCCATCATCTGTCGCAGTCCCCAGCTCACACTGCGCGGACCGACCCGTTCCTGAACTCTGTAACAGTGCAGCAGGGACGGACCTTCCGCCCAGCACTACCCTACCCTGGGGACGTCCCTCACCTGCAGTACAGCCACGAGGCGCCCAGTTCACCACCAGCTGTAGACACTCTGTAATCCGGTATGAAGGGCTGGAAACAGCCCTAAATATGAAAATCACCCCAGCTACGAATTTGCCGTGGAAAAAGTCACGGTGAAAGTGGTAAAACTCGATATAAGGAGATTCCGGTAATATTCCCAGTTGAGAGAGGGAAGTTGAAGTTGCTTAATGTCAGGAGAGAGAACTGTGCATACAATGGCTGAACATCAGCGTCCCACGGTGGATGGAAGCAGACGTCTTCCCTCTTGTTCTCAACAACAGAACACTCCTCCTCTGTGAACTCTTGAGACCTCATTGGCAGAGACGAGTACCTCTCGACCTCCACACCGCGGATCTTGACGAACTTCTCACTTAACACAACTGCCAGCGAGTCTTGATTATGTGTGTGTGTGGGGGAGAGGGAGGGAGGGAGGGAGGGAGGGAGGGAGGGAGAGGGAGAGAGAGAGAGAGAGAGGAGGGCTTGTTCCTACAAGTTTCATCGCCCCCGACCGACGCTAAACTGCGATTCCCCCCTCCGCCAATAGCACGGATTTATCGCCAGCTCTGCGTCTTATAATGGAGAGATATTTCTCTATTGTGACGCAGATTACGAAATATTTGTGGTTAGGCAGCCAGGGTCTCTCTCATTCAACTGTTGATGTTCTAAACCTTTCAGGAAAATCAGGAATACAGGCAGCCACAAGCATCCAAAGTTTCTCACTATTATTCGGACGTATCTCTTATACAAGAAACAAAAACTGGTAATGCATACATTCTTTTTTTTTTATTTGATCACCGTTTCTCGCATTTGAGAGGTAGTGCCAGGAACAGACAAAGAAAGACCGCATTCGCTCACATTCATTCTCTATCTGTCATGTACAATGCACCGAAACCACAGCTCCCAATCCGCAATCAAGTCTCACAGAACTTTCCATGGTTTCGACCTGGCCACTCCACATGCCCCGGTTTAGTCTTATTGACAGCACGTCGACCCCTGTATACCGCATCGTTCCAATTCACTTTATTCCGTGCACGACTTTCACCCTCCTGCATGTTCAGGTCACAATCACTCAAAATCTTTCTCACTTCATCATTTCGTTTCCAATTTGGTCTCCTCTTTCTCTTTCGCTTTTAACACAAATATCCTCTTTGTCCACCTCTCATCACTCATCCTCTCCATATGTCCAAACCATTTCAGCACACCTTCTTCAGCTTTCTCAGCCACACTCTTTCTATTACCATTTTATAACTTGCTCGGTGAAACCACCTCACACTACACACTGTCCTCATACATTTCATTTCCAACTCTTCCACTTTCCTGCACACATGCTCGCATCCATGCAACACTGCTGGGACAACTATAGCCTCAAACCTAACCATACCCATACAAATATATGCACGAATAATTAGCATCAAGAGATGCAAACAAGGAAGAGATGCAGCTGCCTTGAACACAGAATCTCATTCAAAGTTCATCTCCACCTCTTTCCTGCAGTCTACAAGTCGTGGCATTCCCATGCTTTAATGAGAAGTGGTCTTCAACAGCCGTGTATCTATATGGTTGCCATTGGACTTTCGAATCATAGATACATCATCCATGCTCTACATTCTCATACAGAGACCTGATTGGTTAACGATCATTCTGATAGTCACACCCAACATTTAATGTTATCTGTGCACATATTGTTTTTCTACTAGTAAATTAATCATTAACAAGATAGAGATTATCACAACCTCAGGCTTATTCAGTCATACTGACGCTACGATGAAACAATCGTTGTGACGTTAGAGAAAAGATCCACAACACGACAGAAAGATGTGTGGGTGAAGATCACTTCCCACAGGACCCACACCACAACACAACACAAGTAAGAGAATTAAGAGGACCAAGCTACAGTGAGAGACTGAAGACTAGAAAGTTGTTCCAGGCGACGAGAGAGAGAGAGAGAGAGAGAGTGGGGACCTTCGTTTCTAAATCCGCCGGACGATGATGACAGTGAACACTATCTCATTAGATGTAGTGCCAGAGTAGCCAGAAACCAAAAGAAAAAGTTGGCTAGAGAGGATGTAATGAAGTAATGGTTTAGTGAAAGTGTGGAGGATGGTTGGAGTGGGGTTAAGCAAGGAGACGGTGACTACCAGCAGCTTATAAAGAACTGAATGGCTAGTTGGTGTACAGAAAGTGGAGGAGACGTGGCCCCGCGAGGGTAGAATCATCTCCTCGTACTATGCAAAATATGTAGATCAATACAGCAGGTAAATACAAGAGCTAACAGCACCACATCCACACCACAACACAAGGCCCAGCAACATCCACAGCACGACCCAGTGTGTGGGTGGATGCCAGCTCGTGGGGGAGGTGAAACATGACTTTGGGCAGAGTGAGTCTTCTTAGTGGATACCGGAAATAAAATCTAAAAATCAGGATCTAAAGTGGAAAGATTTCTACGTTAAAGCTGTGCCTGTGGGAAGTGCTTTTTACTTGATTGTGCTTTCTTATTTCTAACCAGAGAGCGAGTTTGACAACAGGACAAGGGTTTCAGCGCTCAGGAAAAAAAGAAACGTTATCAGGTTGATTATCAGAATTTCAAATTAAAAGCGGAATTTGTAAAGTGGATACCAAGGAAAAACAGAATCGAAGTGGGTAACCAGTCAATTCTGCGCAGGGAGACAGCTGGTCTTCTGTTAATGGAGTTGCATACGCGTGTTTGCCCCTGTGAGTGGTTCTGGCTACAGGTCTTTAGCACCACTGGAAGCCTAGAAGAGTTATCTGTAAACTTATATTACTATGGGAAGTGAGTAATGTTGGTTCACTCTCCCTTTTCTATAGGTATTGCTTTGGCTTTTGCTCCCGAGAGCTGGCTGCTTGTGTGCCCCTACCATTAGCTAGACCACGGAATACTCGGCAAGCTGCTGCATCACATGATTATTGTGTGGCCATTGGCAACTCAAGGGTGTGC
>JAYMFT010171717.1:0-12216 GCA_038088735.1 Panulirus argus
ATATATATATATATATATATATATAGATAGATAGATAGATAGATAGATAGATAGATAGATAGATAGATAGAGAGATAGATATAATGCCAACAGACAATTCTACTCGTGTTGCGAGTAAATCTGAAGTGTGAGCCCGGTCGACCTCCACCGGGCAAGTGAACCTGCTTTTGCCGTGACACCTGAGGCCTCCTTGTCTGGACATGGAGTCCATCAGCCTCCTTGTCTGGACACGGAGTCCACTGGCCCCCTTGTCTGGGAACTGATCTCTAGTGGCGCCTCTGTGTTTAACATTCTTCCTTCCTAGCCTGTGGTTGCTGGAGCGGCTGCTGGACCTCTAAATCTAATGACGCAGCTGCTGGCCTTCCAGTTATGAACAAAGCCCCTCATTCTGTCTTCATTTCTTTTATGAACTTTCTGTGGTATTCGCACGGCTTGTGAGTCATTGGTTGTTTGTATACGGCAAATGTTTCCCGCATGTAGCCCACTTGGTTAGTTTACAGTGGTGCTTGGTTAGGTACAACACCATTTGAGTGAGACCCTGTCACGTGTGCCCCAACTGGTATCCCAAATACGACGTGAGGAAAGTTTCAAGTTTTCGGTTTACTGGCTTGGCTCAGAGGGTCGATAATAAAAGTGTTGAAGCGGTGACTTGAGTGCTGTTAGGGAGAGTGGTTATCGGTTATTTAGCACTTTGTAGCATGAAAAAGAAACGCCAAGAAATTGAAGCTTTTCAGATAGAATTATGACAGTTCCTGCCACAGGTGGTAGTTGCTCAGGTGTTTGGGTCAGACAGCGACCCAAATCCTACTTGTCGCTGGTGGCACTAGATGTATCCTCACGATGGGATCAGGAGCTCAAGAGGTTACTCCACCACCACTCTCCACCAGGCTCCTGCTCCACCGCTCTCCACCAGACTCCTCCACCACCACTTTCCTTGAGCTTCCAGCTCCACCTCCCCCAGTGAGGTCTTAGCACCTCTCTCTAAGAGGTCCTATCGCTACCATTCTCCATGAGGCCCTAGCACTTCTATTATCCATGAGGCTCCCAGCATCATAAAGGCCGAGCACCAACACGCTCCATGGCAACCCAGCACCACCAGTCTCCTTCAGGCCTCACCACCACCACCACCACTCTCCATGAGAGTCCTCCATCACCGCTCTCCAAGAAGCTCCTCCAACACCACCGCCACCACCACCACCACTCACACAGATACCCACTCAGATGCTTTATGAAACGAGAGGTTCACAATAAGACCCATCCTGTGCTGTAGGCCATAATGCCCCACACAGGACATCAGTTAGGAGGGATTTTTCACGCCCTCTGTGTTAAGCCTGACGAAAGTTCTCATTGCTATACATTCTTTACCTGAGACAAGGAAGCCAAATATAAGAATTTAGGAGCATTTTATGGCGGAGTTTGTGGAGAACGTAAGGTGGATTGCAGGAGATGAGTGTACGAGTAACATGACTATTTCTCCTACCGGTCAAACAGACGCAATTACCATTGTCTCTGGGCAAGTGCAAAAACGTCTTAATTTTAACGGAATTCTTAATAATTATTTATATTCAGCTGACACCATCCAATTTATATATATGAACTGAATGAGTCTCTCTTAAACTGAAGACGAAAAAGTGTATCATACCTTTACATTTAGTGTGAATTACTTTCTCATTTTCATTAGTGCCAATAAATGTATACTTTTTTCCCCCCGAGGACTTTGTACCAATGTCTGGTCAGTCCCATTATAGTGGCCTCTGGCTTAGGACCGCCAGCTTTCACGAATATCTGAATCCGACACGAATTTACGACGAGCTGACTTAACCGTGGCGGGCGCTCGTCCATGCACGCGTGTTGGCGCCCCACAGCAGTTCATCCAACCCCCTGGCGCGAGTGTTGGCGTCACTGATGAAATGCTTTCATTTCCTGCCACAGGCCAGCGAGAAAGAGGGGCGTAAATGCCAATTTTCTGCGTTTCCAATAACGACGCACCTGCCGCCATCCCCCGGCGGAGTGACTTGTGTCCGGAGAGGAATGTCCGAATCGTGTGCTGGGAGCCGAGGGAGGGAAGAGGAGGTGGGTGTGGACGAAGTGTGGGAGGAGGGAGACTGAGCCTATTGAATACCCTAATGTAGATAGCCCTCAATGCCGCCTCTGCTGGCTGTGAAATATGCCTCGGATTCCCACACGGAACACGCCTGGCGTAGAGTTGTTTATAGATGTGTGTGTGTGTGTATATATATATATAATTTGGAATCATTCCCTCCTCTACGTTATTCCCTCACGATCCGGTGCTATGGTTCTGTAAAGAATTTATCGTATGAGAGTCTCTCTCTTTTAGCAGTTGAGATATAAGTTCCTCTATGGCTTCCCATTTCTATAAGCAGCAGGCAGGTCCTACCTGTGTGGGGGGGATGAACAGCCGCCGCCGCTATCGCCGTTGGGTCTCAGTCGGGAGTGACTCACAGACGGTCTAAAGAGGTGTAGGACATCCCCGGCAGAACCCATCTCAACCTCACCTCACCTCGCACACTTCTGCACGTCGTGGGTCCTCCCGTTCTGCCGTGGAATGTGTGAGCCATTGATTAAACGACATTGAATTACTTGATTAAAAAAGAAAAGGGGGAGGGAGGGGGTGGGATGGGTGGGTTGCCTGCCGTTGGTTGGGGATTTCATTTCACTGTTCCTTTTTTCTATTTTTTCAGCTACCCTTCCTGGCCAGCTCGCGCAAAGGAAGGGGTGGGAGAGAGAGTGAGAGAGAGAGAGAGAGAGGGAGAGGGAGAGAGAGAGAGAGAGAGAGAGAGAGAGAGAGAGAGGAGGAGGGAGGGAGGGAGGGAACCCACAGCCTCAAATCCTGGCAAGAGCTCGATTCTTTCTTCTTCTTTTTTTTCAGGTGAGATAGAAGGCCTCGCATTTCACAGGGGAATGGGCGCCATCGCGTCTTGCGCCTGACATTGGCTGCCACGGAAAACTCTTAGCTCCGGTAGTGTGGGTGAGGAGCGAGATGTGGGCATGTGTGTGTGTGTGTGTGGGGCTGTAGGTGGGGACTGTGGGTGTGGCCTCTAAGTGGGGACTGTGGGCAGGGACGAGGAATTTGGAGGCAGGTGGGTACTCCACATGTACGTGGAAGGCAGAGAGTGATTAGGTGAAGCTGGTGACTGTTCGTGTGAGTGGGGAATATGAGTGGAGGTTGAGACTGTATGTATGTAGGAGTGGAAACTGCGTATAGATGAGACTGACGAGACCTATGTGGATGAGAGATGTTTGTGTGTGTGTTTGTGTCTGTGTGTGTGAGGCTGAAGACTGAGGATAGAGTAAGTGATGACTAGGGAGTGTCTGGGTGTAAGTAGGATGTGGATGTGGATGTGATATGTATACAGGTGGGTGCTATGCGCAGATGAATGGATGATATTTAATAACAATGCTGGGGAAGAGTTGCACTGGAAGTGTGTACGATTAGATGGTACTGGTAGGTACTGGTAAAGAGGTGACTGGGGAATGTTTGTGGGGGTTTTGTGGGTTGAGGGACCTCCCCCATGAGTGGGGTGCGTGTATAAATAGGTGATAAAAGAAAATGGGCAGGAGTAGACATTCTTGTATAAGGTTTCGGATGATGGATGTGGACGGGCGGCAAGAATCCACGGATATGGATGAAGAAGGTGTATGTGTATAATTGCTTTCTTGTACTGTACGGGGAGGGAGTTTTACACTCGTAGGGCCCCTCCATCTCTTGCACATTCTCTGCTATGATACAGTGTCTTAAACTTATGTATGCTGTGTGCGTTAACCACGTCCTCCACCGCTCTCATACCATAGAAGTACTTCTTTATATCTTTAAAGATTTCCTTGATTCGTTTTTACGCTAAGACACCTCCGGTTGTTCTCTCCGTACATCCAGATAGATAGCAGTCAACCGTTGCTTAAATCGACCTTCCTATGTATCAGCCCACTTAACTGACCTCAAGTATCTCTGAACCAATGTATATTTAATGCCTAGCTGTCAGAATAGCCAAAGAGGTAAGTCTTTTTAACATAACCTTCTTTTGCTTAGTATCTCTATTCAGCCTAAGTTGAATTCAAGGATCAAATTCTAGAAAAGCTAAGCAAGCATAACCCAACCTAACTTGGGTACAGTACTGAGCTCTCGATGTATTTAGCTAGTTAAGAATCGTGTTCCTTGATTTCAACTTGATTATTTTTCGCTCTCTGTCTTCATGAACAAAAGTTATTACACACACACACACACACACACACACACACACATATATATATATATATATATATATATATATATATATATATATATATCAAATGATAAACTTATCATGACAACCGAATAAGTTGCTTGTCGTCTGCTAAGTAATGAGCTTTGTGATAGTGCCACTACACTGGATAACTGCACATTCTTTTTCCAAACTATCCATTACCATGTAATTCAACAACATAATTAGCCAGGCATTGCACGATAATTAGCGCTGGATCATTAGAGACTTTATCCCTCGATTTTGTACATACCTAGTGTGACATAAACCATCCTTTTGCGTATGAAACCTGAACATAAAACATAAAACGCAGGCCATAAGAACCTGCAAACCTGTTCCTGGTGTGATTTTGCTGGGGGGGGGGGGAATAAAAATGAAAATACACTCTCTTTCACTCAGTGATTACGGTCGAGGTCTCTGGCCATAATGGCCGTTTCCTTTTGGGAGAATAGTGTGGTGCATTGCAGGCCTGGCTCTGTTGCTCTTGCAATTACCATGGCAAACTTTCTAACAGTCGCATTTCTGGGGGGTTCGCAGGTGGGGTCTTCTGGCTCCTTGAGGCACTGCAGTCCAGATGGGTCTCTGTAAAACAGGGACTGTTTGTTTGTCTCCTTCCTATATCTTTTCATTTTTTTTTTTCTGCAGGTCACTTGACATATTCATTGTTAGAGACTCCAGCCCGGTGTAATGTGGGGGATTCTTAAAGCAAGGTTTTTCGTTTTCACGGGTTGTTTAAGAGGTGACTGCTCGGGTGGGAGGGATTTTACCATTATTTCCCTTGAGAAAGAGGAGCTGCTTGTGTGTGTATATACACGAAGCGGGGGGGTTGGAGGAAGAGAGAGGAACCATCGCACTAGATCACACACATCGACTCGATTTCTTAGGGAATGGGACGGTAAAGTAACAGTTAAGTTAAAGAGAAAAAAGAGTACGTTCTAGAGAGCCTGTTTTTAAGGGTTATCTCTCTCTCTCTCTCTCTCTCTCTCTCTCTCTCTACCTATCTATCTACCTATCTATTTATCTATCGATTTATCTATCTATCTATCTATCTATCTATCTATATATATATCTTTCTGTCTGTCTCTCTCTCTCTCTCTCTCTATCTATCTATCTATCTATCTATCTGTCTATCTATCTATCTGTCTCTCCTGGCAAACACTGACACACATGTCAAGAGCCTTGAGGGCGCAAGAACCACCGATAAAACCACGTAAACGAAAAAGAACGCATTTGCCTAACGACATGCCGGACGGAGATGCGACAAAGATTTTATCTCTCTTCCGAAGGCGAACAAACGCCTGGACGCAAGAACCAGCACTGAACGGCATAGAGCAGCTGCCTCGTGGATGCATGACTAAAGCACACGCACCTAGCTAGCGTTCGTAAGGAGGAACATGACCTTATTTCCAGAAGATTTGCATTAATATTCCCCCAGCACACACACACACACACACACACACACACACATACAGAGAGAGAGAGAGAGAGAGAGAGGGAGAGGGAGAGAGCCTTACAAGTGAAACGCTCAGCGAGAGACTGGGGAAGCCCTCTCTTCATGGGCAAACATTTCTCAGGGAACTCTTCAAGACAGTAGAGATCTCCGTAACTAGCCCTCGACCCCCTCTGTATGGACAGATATCTCACTCTCGCCAAACGTTTCGCAAAGCCCCCAACAATCGGTCTGCGTTTAACAAGCATCCCACTACAATTCCTCAGTCCGAGCGAGCGCATGTCGAGTGATGGACTGAACGAAGGTGTCATTGACGTTGTTGTAGTCGAAGTTCCTCACAGACCTGCTGCTCTACAGGTCTTGAGGTTGCTTGGCTTTGAGGATGAAGAAAGCAAAAACCTAATTCCCATACTTAGAAGAATCTCAAGCACCCGTCCCTGACGTGACGTAAGGTAAAGTGTGAAGAACAGCAACGCACAACAATAGGAGGCTATCTGAGCCGTCTATACGTACGACCATATCTTCCTCTACCCTTACAAAAGAAAATGTCATCGTGTGTTGGGGACAGCGTCATTAGTCTTCATCACGCCTTGTCGCCTTTTTCTTCCTTCCTAAGGCTCTCGTGATTTTTCCTCCCACGTTAATCATTCGTTCCACTGACATGTCGACGGCCCGCGTCTTCAGCAACGAAGGTCCTTTCATTCCCTACACGCAAGGCTTCCACATTTCATTCGAGTATTGACCCTAAAGGATGTCCTCCGCTGGGTTGTAACGTTATGCTGAAAGCTCGTGTGGATGACCTTCCGTCTTGGCAATACACCTCAGCTCTCCGTGAACCACACCGCTCCTTCATCTCCTTTAATGGCTGCGTGTGCAGCAGCTGCACCACCTTTGATCTAGAGTTATTCTTTTCCCACAGCCAAGTGAGAGACGTGGACGAGCTTCCTGACTTGAGCTCAGCCCTCCCTCCATCCCTCCCACCTCGCGCAGCGAAATGAGCGTTATATACATGTATTGACAACCTGCAATAGTTGGCACGGTCAGGGTCAAGCCCCCGCGGGGCACCGGTTGATATAAAGGGAATGGAATCAGGTGCTGATGTTGCCTTCCTCCCAAGAGGACAGCGTGAGCCACTCACCTTGGGTCTCCAGTGGCAATGTCAGCCACTGCTCGAACTGAAATGGCTTGTGTTGCTATCTCATTAGTTCCTGTCTTCTCAAGCCCAAGAGCATTCTGACGTCTTCCTCACGCAATTTTTTATTTTGTTCGCTTGACGTGCACGTGTAAAAGGACCCCTCAGTTGATTACCATCAGGCAGAGGAGGGTCATTAAATGCGACAATATTACGTACCTCATAGATGCTGACGACGTCTCCAGGTCCCGTCCTGTCATGAGGAATGTCCACCCACGGCTGCTCCAGTAACGCGACGGACTTGCCTCGTCTCTTTCAGCCTACCTTCCATACTTCTAGGTGAGGACAGACTACAACACACTAGTGCACCTTCTGCCACGGAGGCCAATCTTCAGAGTCTTTTCTTTACGTTCACGGATACGTAGACCACCGCGTGCGATGCTCATCCGGCGCGGTTGACGGAATCCATTGTGTTTGGTTATAAACAGTGAGTAATGAGTGTCCATTGGCAGCACAGGTAATCCTGTATCGTCCGCTTGACCTGATACGAGTTGAGTGGAAGTGAGGTGAGGTCCCTGCTGGAGCTTGCTCACGGCGCTTTGATCACCGAAGCGAGTATGTCTTGGAAGTGAGTAACGACTAATGTAATTAGTACTTATAAAAGTTTTTCCAAAATATGTTTGACGTTGCCTTTTGCACGAGGAGAATATTTGTAGCGATGCTCGACTTGGAAACTGCCTCTGTGGCTGACGCGCTCTCTCAGCTGCGTACAAAGCACCTGCTCTCCAGATATCCCGAAATAGAGTTGTCATAACCCAGATAAGTGCAATATGCATCGCTCTTGCTTTCTACAAAAGGTAATACAAAATGCCTGAATACCTCCGTGACCTCTTGGTGACCTTTGGCAACAGCCAAACAAGGTCAGATCTAAGATTAATCTACGTTGAAACTTATAGCCTTGTTGCCTTACTCCATGCTTCTCTTGTGCTATTTGGAGAAAGATTACACAAGCGAGAAGCTCTCCCGCTGGACCCATTGTACAAGTTGTCTGAAAATTCTGGACTCGTGGTCAGAAATTCGTGTTTACATTTAGTTCAACATATATGTTTAGAGTGCGAGTCATGAGCCTGTATACACACTTACCCATGAGTGTGGATTACCCATGGGTAATGGATACGGAAGTTCATAGCGTCCAGTTTTAAACATCTGTTGAACTATAAGTTATTGGTGAAGTCTTATCTTTACGTCCGGACTTTTGAGAGGGCCTGTACACTATGATCAACGGTAACAGGTCGTGATCTTGGGGCTTTTTGGATATCGTTATGTGCTAATATTTTAGTGTGGTGAAGCGTTCGTGTGTGGCGTTATTAGCTGTGGTTTCGTGAGAGTGATGAATTGGTTCTGTGGTTAACTGATGCTGCGGTAGGAAAGTAAGATTGATGTATGATGATGTCTGGTGATGTTGAGGTTTGGGTGATGTCCTCTAGTGTTGCTGTGTCGTAACGTAGCTACGTTGTGTTGCTGTAATGTGGGGCTGTGGTGACGCGGTGGTGAGACAGTGCGTGGCGAGGGTGTTGCCATGCAGTGGTGTGATGGTGTTTTCTTGTGTGGTGAAACTCGAGCGCCATCATGTGTCACGTTTTTGTGGTACAAAAGTGTTGTAATGCGATGGTGTTTCGGTACAGGTTTGCTCTAGAATCATAGCGGAGTGGTAGAGTTGCGATGTAATGGTATTATGGAGTGACGTTTGGAGTCAGTGGTGTTTTGGCGTTGTGGTAGAGTTGTATTACCGTATGACTGTTTGGTGGTGTTCTTGTTACGGTTGTGGTGTTGCAGTATGGTGCTGTTGTATAACGCCGTTCCTGGGAGATAGGGTTCCGATGTGGTGCAGTTTATGGTGACGAAGTGTGGTAATCCTGCAAGGAGGCAGCAGCGTCTGGTTTTGAGGTATATTACCCGAAATAGCGCTGGTTATCTCGCGAGAAAGACTTCAGTTACAAAAGGAACTCCTCAAAGAGTGCAGGACTTGCATGGAAAAGCAAAAGCAACAGAAGAAGAATAGAAAAGAGAATTCTAAGAGATTATGCGGGTAGTGAAAAGTTTGCCTCTTGAAAATGGATATGTCTTAGTGGTTCGGAAAGATCCGAGATGGTAAAAAATAAATTCCAAAAGCTTATCAGTAGACGGGAAGAAACTGATATCGCAACGGATCGACCTTCAGTTGCCAAACGGCCACTCCGCTGAATTATCGCGCAAAGCAACGGTTTTCTGAGACCTGCGTGGTCTAGGAAACGTCCACAGCCACCTCTGGGAAGAAAGGGAGAACTAAGAAAACAACTTTTTTCCCCAGATGTGAGAGTAATACAGCAAACAAGAACGAGTCAGTCTCTCATCTGATGGGAGTAACTGCTCAGACTCTTAGGATCTACGCCACCAAGGATAAGACTACTACAGGTTCTCTGAGGAAAGATCTGGCTATTTGTGTAGTGCCCAAGACTGATTACATACTACGTCGATGCCAAGTATATTTATCGTGTTAAGTGGTGGAACCAGCCAGCCATTTGCAGAAACGGGAGAGCCGGGGAAAGAGAAATCGTAAGAAACTGAGTCTCAGAAGCGTTAAAATTGACTGGGTTACGTCTGCCCCACTGGGAAATTCTATCCAAATCTGAATTTCAAGAAGTAGTTGAGTTGAAACGAGACGCGTATCGGGCCAGGGAAGATGGAGCAGATCTGAAAGAAGTGGAGGAAAATGCAGAGTTGATTCATCAACGTATGAGAGTGTATTGGGTTCCATGTTGGAGGAGAGAAGGTCGGTGATAAGGGATAAAGATGACAGTACAGTGCTGCTGTGGTGCCCTGATGTTATACTGTGGTACGATGCAGTGGCACTGTGGTGATGAGCAAGGTGGGGTTATAATGCTCCAATGTGATGTCGTGGTGTATAAAAAGTTATTCGTGGTCGTTCGTCCCCTATCGACTTTGCTAGGTGTTGTGGTGTGACGTATATGATGTTGTGGTATGGAATATGGTGTTTGATGATGATTTTCGTGTAGTGATGATACAGTGACGTGGTGTTAGGTTGAAGTACTCACGTGTGACTGTATAGACGTCTTGTAATGTTGTGCTGTGGTGTCTGTAACGTTAAGTTTAGAATCCATGATGTGACGTGACCGTGGGATGGCGACATCTCTCGCTTCAGTGTTATTTAGCAGTAATGTGGTGCGATGATTTCGTGGTATGGTGTTGACCTTATGCCGTGGTGGCACCGTAGCCATCGTCTGCTTCGGTAATTTGTGGTGATGTACATTAGTAATGTTGTGATTTGGTTCTTGTGCTCGAATTTGATGTTACGAGGTGATATAACATTTTGATGTTCTACGTGTGGTATAGTCGTGGTTTGATTTTATGGTGCCATGCGATGGCAGTGTTCCGTGACGTGAGGCTGTGGCCTTACTGTACCGTAATGGAAGTGTGTTTGAGTGATGATCTGGTGTACGGCGCCGTTATGCAGTTGCGGGATGTTGTGATGAAGTGGTCGTTCTAGCAAAGGTATTGTGGCGTGTTGTCTTATGGGAGGGTATACTGTGGTGCCATAATGCTGTACTGTTAGCATGGCACTGTTTAGATTATGGTGATGTGTGATGGTAATACAACTCGATGTATTTTGGTGTTGTTATGCGGCAGTATTGTTGTTGTATTGGGGCGCTGTTGTGGTGCCGTACGGAAGCTTCTTTATGCTGGACTGGTGTGGTTTTTGTGCCGTGCTAATGGCATGGTTTTATGGCACCTTTCTGCTGTTTATTATTTCTCTTTGGCGTGTCTGGTTTTTTTGCTGTGTGTAGTGGCGCTGCGGTCTTGTGTTGCCGTGTGTTGACATTTTGGTGCTGTGTTGTTCTAGGACTGTGGTGTGGGTGGTGATTATACTTCTATAGTACTGCGATATTGTGGTATGATATATTGGCGTGATCTCGTCCAGTTGCAATGGTGAGGTGGTGATCTAGTAGTTGGTTATAATGTACTGTGATGTGATGGTGTTTTACTGCAGTCGTTTTTTTATATATTTTCCAAAGGCTCAAGTCGTGGATGAATGTCTTCGTGAAGCCCATGCACTGAAGGATTGAGCAAAGGAAAGGAGGTGAAAAACGAGGAATGCCGAAAAGAACAGTGAAAATGAAGTTGAAGGAAATTGAAGATTGATATATGATGCATGTAAGGAAAACATTAGGAATGTGGCGTAGCTTGTGTATTTGTCGTGGAGTGAAGTGATCCACTGTCGCGTGGTGGAGTTCTGGTGTGGAGTCTTTGACAGTGTGACTGGGTGAGAGTATGATCGATTTAACGATGAGTGAATACTGTGGTGTGTGTGTGTGTGTGTGTGTGTGTGTGTGAAGGTCGTGTAGTGTTGCTGTGGTGTGTGGAGGATGTGTGGTGTTGCTGTGGGGTATGGAAGTCTATAGTATTGCTGTGGTGCGTGGAGGACGCGTGATATTGCTATGGTTTGCAGAGGTCACGTAGACTTGCTATGGCGTGCGCAACAGTCGTGTGACGTATCTGTGGCGTGTGTGTGGAAATCGTGCGGTATATCTATGATCCCTGCAGGTCGTGTGGTGGTAATAGCTATGACACACAGAGCCCCCGTCTCGTACCACCTGTTGGCCATGACACTTTGATGGCGTTAACCATAGTGGCGATACGCTGCTACTTTAGGATGCGAGTGGACTCCGTGACAGCGCTGTGGGTAATAGTCTCTCGGTGTGGTGTGGAACAGGTATAGTAGTGCTGTGCCCTCCACATAGATATACTCTCTCTCTCTCTCTCTCTCTCTCCCTCCGATCCCACTCACTCAACCTCCGCCTCAGTATCGTTAAAATCACAACCGATGGATTGTGATGCGAAGTTAAATCAAAAGTCCGGACCGGACTCAAAGACAGAATTAGCAACTTGTCTCTAGTTCAGCAAGTGACTCAAATTGCATGTCATAAGCTGGCGGAAATGTATCCATGACTGCTCCTTTTACGCATGGGGTACGACGAGGATGCCATTTCATGATCTGGAATTTGAGGATTTGCAGAGCTAAAGGTAAATAGTTAATTCTGTTTTTAAGTCCGGAATTATAAGCAACCCTGTTTTACTCGCGCTAATGAACATATCGACCAGTTTTGTTGTAATTCTGAGTCAAGGTGTTCTCGAGGTTCTACGCTCCGTGGTTCAGTGGTCAGTCTTCTTGGCCATGACGCATTCACGGGCCACACAGGGTCGAGCGTATAGGTTCGAATCCTGGTTGCGCCATTCAGTCCACAGTCAACCTAGTTGTTCATCCATCCCTAGAGGTTGGTCGAAGAAATGGGTACCTGGCTCAAGCTAGGGTATAT
>JAYMFT010171728.1:0-12216 GCA_038088735.1 Panulirus argus
ACACACACACACACACACACACACACACACATATATATATATATATATATATATATATATATATATATATATATGTACAACCATATGAATTTGTATTGTTTTTGTTAGAGAGTTTCCCTGTGTGGACACGCCTGTATTGCTCACAGCTCCTAAATATAACTCTGCTGGCACCTGGTTCCCCAACACACAAAACCACACCAAAGCGACACAAACAGTCTGTTCAGTGGCGTGCAAAGTCTGTCACACCCACGCGCAAGTGTGTGTGTTTAATTACTTATCATCTGTGTAGCATGGGGGGAGGGAGGGAGGGTGTTTCTATACACTCATGGGGCGCCCACCACCCCCAACCTCATCTCTTGAACCATCCCCACTCTCACACACCCTCCTAAACCTTTCTTTTACACGGCACCACCACTTAAAACCATCTCAACGTGCGTCTAACGATCCGTCCGTATCTCTCGTACACGCGTATCGCATCGCATGCAAGGTATACACATACACACAAACACGGGCAGTGTGTACAGAGAGAGAGAGAGTCAGCAGATACAAAGACTCATGCAGAAGGGGGGGGCCAGGCATGCACGCAGGCAGGGAGGCAGGCAGGCAGACAAGTGAAACCCAGAACAGGCTCCGTATATCCCTGGAGGGGCGAAGGGATATAAATGATCAGTGCGGCGCGCCCTCACAGATAGGGCGGCACCCCTCGCCTTCCCTGCTGGTTATGGAGGGGTTCCACGCTCCCTACCTCTCGTCAACACAACACACACTAATTAATATTACACCAGGTAGGAAGCTACCTACAGTCATACACACACATACACTCTCACTCTCTCTTTCCCGAGCCTCATACTGTCTATACCTAGTTCACATCTCAGTCTCTCTTCTCTCTCACAAAACAAGACCTCCAACAAAAGACAGGCATGAAATTTGTTTAAAAAAAAAAAAGAGACGTGTGAAGCAGCAAGTCTGATAGCGTCAGGGTAACGGATGAATGGAATAGGCGAAGTGGATGACAGTACACAGGGCTTTTATATACAGACGTGTGATCTGTACTGTACTGTACAGATGGGTAATCACATACACAAAACTCTCCTTTTCAAGTGAGTGTAGTCGACGTTAATGCAGACAATACGGGACTGTATAAAAATACCATACTGGATAAGCATCTTTTTGGCGTAAAATCGCTCAAGACGAAGCAGTTAATCCTGAACCAGCAGGAAAAATGGCAAGAAACACGGGAATCTTTCTGGTCGGTTTATGACACAAGAGAAATGAATTTAGAGAGAGAGAGAGAGAGAGAGAGAGAGAGAGAGAGAGAGAGAGAGAGAGAGAGAGAGAGAGAATATGTAAGAAATACGAACATTAAAAGGCGTATTTCATACAGTCACATGACACACACACACACACACACACACACACACATATATATATATATATATATATATATATATATATATACATGAAAAGTGGTTGTCCAAACAGCAAAACGCATCGACGGGCAACTCTCTGAACCCCAGGTACAGCCTGCACGATGACCTCTTCCAGCCCATGACCTGCAGCTGCGATGCAATTATGAAATCTTATTGAGTCATGTCAGTCCTGCCCTGGCCGCCATAATCATGGGATCTTAACCCAGTGGTTCTCGGGTGACCTTTACCCACCACCTCCCCCAGGGGGCGACGAGAGGCAACCGCTTCTGGGGTTCCCCAGGAGCCAGGTCATACGATGACCTTAGCCAGCCTCCTCCTCTTCCTCCTCCTCAATCTCAAGGTTTCCTCCAACACACCCACTGCCTTCTCCAACTTTCAACACGTTCTTTCGGTTCCTCCAACCTCCTCCAAGCTTCCTTAATTCTGATTAAGGCTTCTAGGCTTCAAAAAGCTTTCTCTAACATCGTAAAGTCTCTACTAGCTTACAGTAGTATGTTCAAAACTCTTAAAACCTCCTTTAGTTTCTCCTAGCTACCTTTACCTTGCTAAAGCTTCCTTTAACTTCTCCCAACCTCCCCTAACGCCAAAGCCCCCCTATAGAGTAAACCTCAGAGCCTTCTATCACTTCCACTGCCTTCAGCTTAGCCGTAGCCGTGATGGTGGCGGCGGTGAAGAATGTTCTTGTGGTAGTGGCGGTGATGTTGGAGGCAGAGTTGGTACAGTACTTACGGTCGTGTTGGAGGAGGAGGATGGCAGCGGCAAGGCAGCAGCACACCTAGGCCGTGTCCATGTTTCCCTCAGCCCATCCACGGCCTTCACCAAATGCCACAGTGTCCAGAAATCACCTACGTAAGGATCATACACACACACACACACGTTCGCGTACGCCTCAGACAATTACCCTTTTCAGAACAGGGGGAAAGTAAGCTTCACGGCCTGTGGCACAGACGATATGCGTCAGAATAAGTCAAACTGGAGTACCTGCTCCGGTATTTCAATTGAGAGAGAGGGGGCAGCGTCTGAGGCGTTGTTTAGGGCGAGGTGGTACAAGGCGTTGCTGGCGAGAGAGAGAGAGAGGACACCCCCAGGTATACCCCCGTGCCTTACACATGCTTACCGTCACATACCTTGTAACTCTGGGGGTCCAGCGCGTTACAGATTAGTCTACACCCTGGTTCACTCACATCACCGCAGGAAAAAAAAAATGTATTGCGCTGTTCTCACGGCTAATGGGACACAAGGCACTCGCATAAAGACGAAGAATGCGTCCGGGGAAAATGTCCGAGACACACCGGCCGAGAGTAAGTGTACACAATGGTTGGAAGCGAGACCATAATATGCAATGAGAGGCCCCTATACTTCTCATAAGTTTAGTTGAGGTTAACCTTAATAGAGCCAATTTTCTTATAAGTAATTCCAAGATTAGTGTAAGTGATTTTTAAAGTCTATCGTAAGTGCACCGGGTTTACTGTTCGACTGACACTGTGAATGAATTACGTTCACCGTATAAATCCATGCCATCTACAACAAACTACCACGGGTGGGTAGTCCTAACGCTACGGCAAAACCTCACAGACGGAAGTCCTAAGCCTACAGCACAACTGCCTTATACGAAGTCCTATACGAAGTCCTAAGACTAAGGGAAAAATAGACACGAGGAGGTCCTACGACTACGACAAATTTATCTTGTATGAAGTCCCAGGACCTCAGAATAGTAGACAGGCGAGAGTCCTAAGACTATGACAAACTACCCAGTACGAGTACTAAGACTACAGAAAAAGTAAACAGAAGTACTAAGACTACGAGACAAACTACCAGGTACAACAAAGTCCTAAGACTTCACAAGAACTAAACATGAGAAAGTCCTTTAAGACTACGACAAACTACCTGGTACAAAGTCCTAAAGACTACAGGAAGAAGTCGTAGGACTACGACAAGCTACCTCGGAGGGTGTAACTGACACCTTAAATCCTAGCATCCTGGGCGTCGATCCTCGTCAGACAACAGACACGTTCTACTGTAACTGAGAGAATCAAAAACAGACACGTTCTACCGTAACTGAGAGAATCAAAAATAGACACGTTCTACTGTAACTGAGAGAATCAAAAATATCAAAATTCCAATCAGAAGGTAGGAATGGCACGTTATAAGTCACCGTTGGTGAACAAAATTGAGATCTATACGTCATATACGATGATACAGTCAGTATACCTTATACCTAACGGATACAGATAAAGGCAGCTAAGAATCGCGGCTAAAACCCGAGAAGCACAAAACTATAACAACAGAAATATACCAGACAGGTGACGAACGGCGACCACAGCCGAAAGCATGACTAGAAATAAACGTGTATAACGCCTGGGGGCATGGAATATAACCGGAACAAATATACTCAACTGATGCAGGGCGGGTATAACTGGCAGGTGACGAGTATATCCAGGGCGTGATAATTATAACTGACATGGGACGAGTTTTCCAGGCAGCAAACAAGTTACCGCAGACAGCTGACCCATCTAAAATGCAGCTGAAAAGTGTAGCTGACAGCTGACAAGTGTAACTTAACAGCTGACGAATATGACGAAAAAAAAATAAAATCACCTCCTAACACGAGTGGAAATGGGAATAACTGACGGGTATTGATTCTAACTTTCAACAGGGGAAAGAATTAGACCAAATGGTTGTCCTGTTGAAAGAATTAGACCAAATGGTTGTCCCGTTTCCACCCGACACCTCCCATCATTCAACGCAACGAGCGAGCGATGACGATACGTGACGAAAGACGTAAAATATATAGGGGAATAAAACACAACTAGCCTGAGAGGAGGGTAGGGATAGGAAGAGGAGGAGGAGGAGGAAGGTAAACAACAGAACTAAAGTTAAAATGAAGACTAGACTCCTAGTAATGATAAGTAACGACTGCAGCTAACTCCTAACAAAAATAACACTAGGCCCATTTTGTACTGGAACCATTCTTATCTCTCAACCGAAATGGGTGCCAGAAAACTCCATGACTTGGTATTCACAATTCACTTATTTTATCGTTTGCCGTCTCTGGCCAGCATTAAAACCTTGAATCTCACACATTATGGACAAGTTACGGTTTTTCAACTTGGACTCGAGGGCGTACTTACTGGGCAGCTCTGGACATACTTGGATGTGATAGGACCGAAGTAAGACGGCCAGTAAATTCAGCCTCCGCCCTGTGCTCAATGCAGAGCATACAGAGCGGGGAGGGAACTGGCGGTGGGGCAGTTTACTGCTGAACATATAGATACGTAATGCAGCTGGTTGGGTCGTATGCTTACAACACATTAGCACGCTCCCTCCAATGCCTCAGTCACAGGCGGCTCTCTCTCTCTCTCTCTCTCTCTCTCTCTCTCCTTAATCAGTGTTCTGATTATTAGTGGATCTCATTCTCTCTCATGTCGTGTACGGGACGTGACACCTCTGCCTAATGACAAATTCTTGTCGCAAGAAGTCTCTCTCTCTCTCTCTCTCTCCCCGTTGTCAACTGTCCTATACCATCAACCTACTCCTCTCCCCTCCATCGTGGTCGAGACTCCCCTTTGCCCCCTTCCCCCCCTAGCCCCCACCTAACCTTCAGCAGCCCAGGGTAACGTCTCCCATTTCAATAACTCATCTCCTCTCCTCTCTCACACCCACCGTGTGCTCTATATACGTACTTCGCCTCCGCCTACCCGTAGCCGTGTACCCTTGGTCCAAGCCATCGGTGAAATGCTCTGTTCACGTATATTTAGACAACTCAGACTTGCATTTTCGTACCAAAATAAAATTCACTATCTTTTTTTCCTTATTCTTTTCGTCATCCTTCCCTCTCGTTCCTCCCACCGCTTTCCCGAAGTTTCCTCCAGCTGTAAACCAAGTAAAATAATTACAAACCCTTGACGGAAAATGTGTGTGTGTGTGTGTATACTGCTTTCGCGATGCCTGCCCATCATGCGAGAGAGGGTCGGGTGCATCTTGTCTTACTAGTTCCTAGCCGACGTCACGTGGTCACGCCACAAGTTGCCGAATCTGTGGAGCGTAACGCGTCACACAGTCGAGTGCGCTGTCTCATTAACGCTCGCCACCCCTTTAACGAATAATTGTGGGCGCTTATCAGTCTTCATCGAGGAAACCAGAGTAAGAGAGAGAAAGACAGATGGAAACTC
The DNA here is from genome assembly GCA_038088735.1 of Panulirus argus. Lineage (NCBI taxonomy): Eukaryota > Metazoa > Arthropoda > Malacostraca > Decapoda > Palinuridae > Panulirus > Panulirus argus. The sequence continues at coordinate 5,603 of JAYMFT010171728.1, forward strand.
ATCAAGACTATATATTTACATGGTTCTCTATTCAAAATACAATTAAAAACAAACTTGTGTCAATGTATTTCACCCCTGAGCAAGATGGGTCTTCGCTCCCAAAAGCAAATTAAGGTCTTTGCAAACAGAGCCTTGGGGTTCCTCTCTTAAGTGACAGAAGTACCTGTTGTGTAATACAAGTTTCCGCTAAATATACTTACTTTGAGTTACAATATTAAACACTATGAGAGTGAACAGCACGAATAATACTACCACATTAAATGGGAAACGAATCTCAAGTGATAAAATAAAACTATATTTACCACAGAAAAATCAATTCAAAAAGATCGCCAATAATCATATTCAAAGAGAATCCTTTAGCTTAACTAGATTCCTATCCTCTAATTAGATAACCAAAATTGCCTTCTGATCCTAATAACTAGGAACATCAATTTTCATAACATTACCACGAGAAGCCGGTAATGGGGGGGGGAGAATCTTCCGTGACTTGCTCAGGGTTGCAGTTCTTTGTCTCGCTGGCGACGAGTCGACGGATCAGTTCACCTTTAAAGTCAATTAAATGTTACACTGTGACACCACTTACTCCGTCTTAAACGTGGAAATCTCTCGGAGACGGAATTATGCCAGGAAAACGGATCACAAAGCACCAACGCACAACCACATCAACGCCTCGTATGTAAGAGAAAGGGGTCACGTGCGGTCGCAATGCACTGTGGGAAAAGCAATCGCGAGGAAAACTATTCTGAGCAAGGAATAATTTAACCGATTTATTCTACAACTGACCGACCGAAACAGTGCTTCAATGTTATCAATATAATTCTTTGGCGTTTTTAGATGCCCAGTTACAGAGAACTTGTGAAAATATAAAGATTACGAGAATATCTGAGCACATTCAATTTTAGCTCTGCTACCCACAACAAAACTTCCCTCGCTTAATTTCACGCGGCCTAATTTTAGCGTGTAATTTTTGCTTCCAAAAATGGCCTTTACAGCAGCAGCCGTCTTACTACGCATGTAGCTCTCTTCCCAGATGCGTAATGCTATTCCACACTAATAGAGCTTCAATGAATAAGACCCTACTAACGTATGACCAGTTGCCATGTGTTGCTAATACTTAAATATCTCGTCTTAACTTGCTCAGGATGCAAAACAATACTTGCAATCATATTACGTTCACATAAAAACTTTGCGTGGAACGTCCACTCATTTTATTCTGCGATGGTCTACCACTGCAGGCACAATAATAATGTTTCAACAGGCGCCAATTCAGGTCTGTATAACTAGCTATTTCTATAGGGCGCCTCCCGAAACTCAACACTCCCTACTTCTGTGATATATTTACCGCATATCCTTTCGGCTGTATACACCGCTTTGGCTTTGACCCCAAGAGCACGATGGTGCGACCCTTGCGCGCGCGACGATACGACCCCTGAGCGTGATGCGTGCACGACCCCAGGGCTTGATGGCCCCGGGTCTTATGGGTCAGATCAAAGGTCAGGCCAAAGGTCGCACTGTCTCGCGCGCAACCCCAAAGGGTCGAATCGTGCTCAAGAAGTTTAAATTCTCAACTGTGGTTACAAATGCACCACCTTAGTTTCGCATACTCGACCCTGCCTGAGCGTGTGCTGCTTTAGTGTGTGTGTGTGTGTGTGTGTGTGTCTTACGGGGAGAAAGTGTGACACTCAACAGCAGGGGAAAGGATGATGCAGTGCCCTCGAGAGGTGAAGTACAGCCTTTTTAAGACGTGACGCACTGCCTTTCAAGTCGCGAGGCAGTGCCGTCAAGGCGCGGAGCAGTGCCTTCGAGACGTGACGTGACAAGTTTCGAGCACGATGACTTAACCTCGCGCCTGCGATGACAATCTTTGAGTGCAATTACTCAAGTTATCGCACTCAAGGAGCCGACCGTCCTCCTCAAGGGGTTAATCCGTCGTACTCGAGGAAATGCATCGTCGTCATACTCGAAGGGTTAACTCATCATGATGTAGGGGGTTAAGTCGTCGTATTAATGGGGTTACGTCATCTTGCTCGAGGGTATTAGTCGTCATAACGATGGGGCTGAGTCGTCGTAGTGATGGGGTCACACCGTCGTAACGCTGGGGTTAAGTTAATGTAATGCTGGGGTTAAGTCGTCGTAAAATAGGAGGCTTAGTCGTCGTGCTGAAGGGGTTGTTTAAAGTCGACGTTCTTTAGGGGTTAAGTCGTTTGTACTCAAGAGGTTAAGTCGTCGTACTCAAGGGGTTATGTCGTCATACTCAAGGGGCTAAGTCGTCGTGCTCAAGGGGCTGTTAAGTCGTCGCAGTTGAGGGGGTTAAGAATAACGTGGGGGGGAGGGGGGGGGGAGGTTCTGCGAGAGACGGGTCAGCCGTCGCTCGAATCCACACCCCCAGAAATTCGTGGGGTGGTTGACACACGACGTTCCCGAACGAGGAAACCAGAACACAGCCAATTCCCAGACCGCTAACCAACCCCAATTACCACTGGCGGGTAACCGCCGCGACCTGGTCTGTGTCCACGGGTCATGTCAGGTCGCCCTGGAATCCGAACCAGGGGGGTCACGTTGCAGGACCCTGGGGTCATGTTCTGCGGTGACCTGGCCAACCTCCCTCAAGGGACGGGACAGGTCGGACCATGGGACAAATAAGGGCTCTGACCACCACGTCCTGACAGTGTGACTAACTGTCTCACTGGACGGCACCAAAAGTGACAGTATCGATGAATGATAAGGGAACCGCCCATCACTGGGAATCCTCTAGAATTCCAGCAAATTTTTACCGTGAATCTTCCCTCCTGGAATTCCTGCCGCCTCAGATTCTCGCCAACGACGACTTGGTACTGTTCCTGGTTTGCATAGAATCAAGATCGACACTGACAGACACAAGGCGTTGCTAACCACGTAAAGTATAATTACGAACTCATGCGAAAAATAAGAAATAACAATAAAGAATAAATGAACATGTTGGTGAAGCGCTAGAAGAATATTATGCCATCCAGGCATAAAAACTGATAAGAAAAGAGACCAGTAATCCACAAAAAAACAGATAAGGTTAACAATTATATAAAAAAAAACAAGGGGTTTACCCCTACAACGTGGACTTAATATCGTATACCATATAATTCAGTACGTATGTTTAGGAATGAACACAGAACCTTCTTCTACACTGGATCATGACTCTAAACATACCACTGTAAGACTAAGGTACCCTTGCCACAGACACTGGATCAACTATATGGATAACAATGATCTGTCTACAGGCGACGTTCCTCCCCTAACGTGAGGTGGGGCGCTGTCCTATAGATTCACCTCTTGGGGATACACTAAACCTAAGGTATTCCCACAAGCAAGAGGCAGCAGGGCGTCGTACTTTAACCATAGATGAGAGGGGACCAGTGAACTAATGTCACTATATTCCCAGACAATGCCACAGTCAACAGTCTCAAAACTGCATGTAGAGAACCCCGTCAGTAGATACAGGGGGGCCCGGCAGTACAGGCAGAGGGGGGCCAAGGCAGAAATAAGATAGGGGGCTCCCAGCAGTAAAGGCAATGGGGGTTCCAGCAGTAAAGGTAGCAGAGGGGCCCCCAACAGCAGAGGCAGCGGGATCTCCAGCAGAAGTGGCAGCCGGGAGAGAGGGGACGGGGCGCCTCAGCAGCAGAGAGAGACAGAGCAGAAGGGAGCCCGGCAGCAGAGACGGCCAGGGGTATAGGTGGGGCCGGCAGGAGAGAACCCCTGGCAGTAGAGGCAACGGGGTCCGTCAGGGCAGGAGCGGCAGGACATAACTCGAGCAAACTTATGAAGCGGGACTTGGTGGGTCACGGGGGACCAACAAGCCGGGAAATGATGGCGGTAACCTGGTCTGTCTCACACCCGCCTGGAGAACGCCGCCCTCCCTCCCTCCCTGCTGGTCCTGAGAGAGAGAGAGAGAGAGAGAGAGAGAGAGAGAGAGATGTACAGGAGGGCAAATGGAGTCAAATGAGAAGCCGAGGACTTGTGATATACAGAAGAGGAGGAGAAGGAAGAAGAGGAGACTATGGCGAAGGAGGAAGGAAAGAAGAAAGTAGAAAGGGGGAAAGAGAGAGATAAGGACAGAGCTCTTGGAGAAAGACAGAGAAATTAGGACAGACGTGCGGGAGATGAGGGAGAGGACCAGGCGGAGACGGAGATAAATGTTCATATACCCCGAGACACCACGCTCTGAACCTGCACGTCAACAACATCTCAAACGCCCTCTCTTTCCCAGAAGACGTCAAACGATAACTGACATCACACACACATCTCCGGCGCAATTTACGCAAGCACTAGGACTGCCAATCGACTTGCCTTTAGTACGTAGTATAATCATATATATTCAGTTACTGTGTGAAGGCTACTTAGAAACGTTTAGTGAGGCAACGTCTGTCCAAGCCCCTCGCATCTTCCCGGCAGATCTAACAAAGTCGTGGAAAAAAGATGTAAATATGGCCAAATCCTAAGCGTCAGTCCGTCGCCAAAGACCACCAAGCAACGCGATCAAGGAACACGGCCACTTAGAATAATGTTTTCACCGCCTGTGGTGTCAAACGTCCGGCTAATCACAACATTTCACGGTCGAAGATAAGACGCAGTTCGTACTCCAGGGGGTTCAAATTCACTGCTCCTTCGCCCCTCACGTGTCTGCAACCCCGGGGCAGCGTGGCCGCGGCGGCAGCAGCAGCACCACCCCGGGGCAGCGTGGCAGCACCGCCTCCCCCAGGCAGCTGAGGGTAACGAGCTGGTCGACCAAGGGGTGCGACCCCCTCCCCGGCCCGGCCCACCTCCCGTTCAACAACATCGCTACACAGTATTAAACATTCTGGCGGGTCCTTCCGCATTCGTTCAGCTGGCCGAAGCATTTGTTGCCATGACGGTCCGCCCGCACCGGGCTTCACGCTCGCCCCCTCCTTCTGGACGGGCCGCGGTAAATACCGGCTTTACCCCCATCATCTGACGGAGGATGCTGAAGAACCACACTGACAGGTATCGCAATTAAGGACGTGGAGTGACGAAACTAAATTAACAGATTTCGAAACCACCGTCATAGCGTCTCTATGTAACAAAATTCGTTAGGCAACGTAAGTTCAGTGTCACTCATAATGGCCTCCTGCTGGCGGCCTGGCGTGACGATCCTACCGCACCGACATTACGAGATATGTCAACTCTGATTGCCCCCACGGGGTGGGTTGGGGTGCACGATACTCTCGCCGCTCTCGTGGCAAAAATCGGGTCAGCCTGAGCAACCACGGCAAACATGGCACTGTGCCAACGCCAGCGATGCCGAAGCAATCGCGATATGAAATGAATAAAATTAGAACAATCGTAGTCTACATGACACAGATGTAGTTTACATGAAACAGCTGTAGACTAAATGCCACTCTTGGAGTTTACATGAAACGATCGTAGTCCACATGACACAGATGTAGTTTACATGAAACAGCTGTAGACTAAATGCCACTCTTGGAGTTTACATGAAACGATTGTAGTCTACATGACACAGATGTAGTCTACATGTCACTCTCGAAGTCTACACGACACATACGTAGTCTCCATGCCACTGTCATAGTCTACCTGACACAGTTGTAGTCTATATGCCACTTTCGTAGTCTACGTGACACAGCTGTAGTCTACATGACACAGCCGTAGTCAGGTATGCCTAAAGTTCATTTCACAATCTATAGCGGCAGCCACCGGTACAGCGCTACCAATCCAGCTGCTGTAAATAGAATACCAAAGTGCCCCCATACCAGCGGTCATACACAGCACGGCACAGCGCCACCATAACAGCTGCCATAGCCCAGCACGGCACAGCGCCGTCAAAGCGAGAGCGGCTGGTGGCCAGCAATGGCGAGACCTCCCTGGCAGCGTCGGCGGTGGCACCACAGAGCCACACACGCCCAATTAAATGATAGGCGGTGCATGGGGCCCGACTCCACCCGCGCCAGGACACGCCTGGACCCCACCACCACCACTGCCCCCCCTCCCCCTCCCCCCCGTCACATGCTCAGTGGCAGGGTTTGGGGAGGAAGCAGTCCTGTGTGTGTGTGTGTGTGTGTGTGTGTCTGGCACACCGCTATCTTAACAAGCCTGAGCTACTAGATTACCCTTATCTTAACCCCATGAGTACGACGGCACGACCCTTGATCGTCGTCGCGCCTGCGCGAAGGAGTTACAGCGAGAGATTCGGTTTTCTTTTTTTCTTATTTTATTTTCGGTGCGTTTGAGCGAGCGAGGCAAAAATATAACGTATCCGACGTCGAGAGGCCAAAGGGAAGGGGGGGGGCGCCTCCTAGCCTCTCCCCCCCCGCCCCCCACCCCTTACTCTGCTCCATCACACATACGCAAATCTACCAAGATAAACAGGCAGTAAAAACCGTGTCTTTACGACCATATGCAAACACGGGAATACGGCTGGCATGACTGGTCGAGGTCGTTGTGTGCATGACCCTGACGACCTAATCTGCATCGCAGAATTATTTACCGTGATATAACGCCCCTCACAACGGGGTAGTTCCCAGCTTTGGTAGCGTCATATATATATATATATATATATATATATATATATATATATATATATATATATATATATATATATATATATA
>JAYMFT010171739.1:0-12216 GCA_038088735.1 Panulirus argus
TTAGGGCCCGGCCTTGATGTGGACTTTTGTCCGTGACTGGAGCCTTCAACATAAAAAAAAAAAAAAAAAAAAATTTCGTGCATGGTATAACCTAGGCATCAGAACGGAACTATCAACATATCGTGCATAGTATAGCCTAGTTTTCAGAACGGTATTATTAACATATCCTGCATGGTATAACCTTGCTTTCAGAACGATACTATCAACATATCGTGCATGGTATAAAATAGGCCTCAGAACGGTGCTATGAACATTTCTTGCATAGTATAACCAAGCTTCAGAGCAATACTATCAACACATCGTGCATGGTATAACTAAGGCTTCAGAACAATACTATCAACATATCGTACATGGTAAAAACAAGGTTTCAGTGCGATACTAATAATATATCGTGCATGGTATAACCTAGCCTTCAAAAAGATGCTATCAATACATCTTCCATGGCATAATCAAGGTTTCAAAACGATACAATAAACATATTGTGCATGGTACAACCTAGCCTTTAGAACGGTACTATCAACATATCGTGCATGGTATTACCACGGCTTCTGATAGACATTATTAAAATCTCGTGCATAAGATAACCAAGGCTTCAGAGCGATACTAACAACATATCGTGCATGGTATAACCTAGCTTTTAGAACGGGACTATCAATATATCCTTCATTGTATAACTTAGTCTTCAGAAAGATACTATCATCATTTCTTGCATAGTAAAACCATGGCTTCAAAGCGATTCTATCAACATATCATGCATGGTACAACCTAGCTTTCGGAGCGATACTATCAACATATCGTGCATGGCACACCTAGCCTTCAGAACGGTACAATGAACATGTCGTGCACGGTATAACTAGGGCTTCGGAAAGATATTATCAACATCTCGTGCATGGTATATCCAAGGCTTAAGAGCGATACTATCAACAAATCTTGTATGGTATAACCAAGGTTTCAAAACAATGCTATCAACATATCTTGCGTGGTATAACCTATCCTCCAGAACGGTACTATCAACATATCGTGCATAGCATAACCAAGTCATCAAAAACATGCTATCAATATCTCGTGCATGGTACAACCAAGGCTTCAGAACGATGCCATCAACATATCTAGCATGGTATAATCATGGTTTCAGAGCGAATCTATTAACATATCTTACATGGTATAACCTAGCCTTCAGGAAAATACTATCAACATATCTTACATGGTATAACCAAGGCTTTAGAGCGATTCTATCAATGTATCGTGCATGGAATAACCTAGCCTTCAGAACGATACTATCAACATATCACGAATGGTATAACCAAGCCTCCAGATTGTACTATGAACATGTCATGCATGGTAAAACCATGGCTTTAGGAAGATACTATCAACATCTCATGCATGGTATAACCAAGGCTTCAAAGCGATACTATCAACATATCGTGCATGACATAACGTAGCATTCAGAACGATACTTTCATTTTAACTTGTATGGTATAACCAAGGTTTCAAAACGATAATATCAACATGTCCTGCATGGTATAACCAAGTCATGAGGATGATACTACCAACATCTTGTGCACAGTATACCAAGGCTTCAGTTCGATTCTATCAACATCTCGTGCATGGTATAACCAAGGCTTCAGAGCAATACTATCAACATATCTTGCATGGTATAACCAAGGCTTCAGAGCGATACTATCATCTAATTGTGCGTGGTATAACCTATTTTTAGAACGATATTATCAACATATAGGGCATTGTATAACCAATTTTTCAGAACGGTACTATGAACATGTGCAAGGTAAACTCATGGCTTATGGAAGATACTATAAAAATTTCGTGCATGGTATAACCGAGGCTTCAAAGTGACACAATCAACATGTCGTGCACAGTATAACCTAGCCTTCAGGACAATTCTATCAAAATATCTTGCATTGCATAAGCAAGGTTTCAAAGCGATACTATCAACATATCTTGCGTGTTGCAACGTAGCCTATAGAACGGAACAATCAACATGTCGTGTGTGGTATAACTAAGTTATCAGCAAGATACTATCAACATCTCAGGCATAGTATAACCAAGGCTTAAGAGCGATATTATCAGCATATCTTGCATGGTATAACCTAGCCTACAGAACGATGCAATCAACATAAATTGCATGGTATAACCAAGGTTACAAAGCGATACTATCAACATATCGCGCATGGTATAATCTAGCCTTCTGAACCGTATTATCAACATGTCGGTCTTGGTATAACCAAGTCATCAGAAAGATACTATCAACATATCGTGCATGGTATAACGTACCCGATAGAACAATACTATCAACATATCGTTCATAGTATAACCTAGCCTTCAGAACGCTACTGTCATCATATCTTGCATGGTATGACCATGGCTTCAAAGCGATTCTATCAACATATCGTGCATGGTACAACCTAGCTTTCAGAACGATAATATCAACATATCGTGCAAAGTATAACGTAGCCTTCAGAACGGTACTATGAACATTTCGTGCGTGAAATAACCATGGCTTCAGAATGATACCATGGACATCTCGTGCATGGTATATCCAAGGCTTCAGAGCGATACTATCAATAAATCTTGCTTGGTGTAAACAAGGTTTTAAAGCAATACTATCAACATATCGTGCGTGGCATATCCTATCCTTCAGAACGGTACAATCAACATGTCGTGCATGGCATAACCAAATCATCAAAAAGATACTATCAATATCTCGTGCATGGTATAACCCAGACTTCAGAACGATGATATCAACATATCATGCATGGTATAATCAAGGTTTCAGAGCAATTCCATCAACATATCGCACATGGTATAACCTAGCTGTCAGGACGATACTATCAACATATCTTACATGGCATAAGCAAGGCTTCAGAGCGATTCCATCAACATATCGTGCATGGTATAACTTAGCCTTTAGAACGATACTATCAACATATCGCGAATGGTAAAACCAAGCCTCCAGATTGTACTATGAACATGTCATGCATGGTAAAACCATGGCTTCAGGAGGATACTATGAACATATCGTGCATGGTATAACTAAGGCTTCAAAGCGATACTATCAACATATCGTGCATAGCATAACTTAGCATTCAGAACGATACTTTCATTATAACTTGTATGGTATAACCAAGGTTCAGAAACGATAATATCAACATGTCGTGCATGGCATAACCAAGTCATCAGGAAGATACTATCAACACCTCGTGCATAGTATACCAAGGCTTCAGATCGATTCTATCAACATCTCGTGCATCATATAACCAAGGCTTCAGAGCGATACTGTCAACTAATTGTGCTTGGTATAACATATCGTGCATGGTATAACTAAGTCATCTGAACGGTACTGTGAACATGTCGCGCAAGGTAAATCCATGGCTTATGGAAGATGCTATCAACATTTCGTGCATGGTATAACCAAGGCTTCAAAGCGATACAATCAACATATCGTGCTTTGTATAACCTAGCCTTCAGAGCGGTACTATCAACATGTCGTGTGTGGTTTAACCAAGCCATCAAAAGGATACTATCAATATCTCGTGCATAGTATAACAAAGGCTTCAGAGTGATACTATCAACATCTCGTGCATGGTATAACCAAAGTTTAAGAGCGATACTGTCAACACATCGTGCATGGTATAACCAAGGCTTCAGAAAGATACATTCAACATTCGAGCATGGTATAACCATGGCTTAAGAGCGATACTATCAACATATTGTCCATAGTATAACCTAGACTTCAGAACGGTACTATGAACGTGTCGTGCATGGTATAACCAAAGCTTTAGAAAGATGTTATCAACATATTGTTCATGGTATAACCAAGGCTTCAGAGCGATATTATCAACATGTCTTGCATGGTATAACAAAGGTTTCAAAGCAATATTATCAACACATCGTGCGTGGTATAACCTATCTTTCAGAACCGTACTATCAACATGTCGTGCATGGTATAACCAAGTCATCAAAAAGATGCTATCAACATCCTGTGTAACCAAGGCTTCAGACCAACATTATCAACGTAACTTGCATGGTATAACCAAGGTTTCAGAGCGATACTATCAACATTTTGTGCATGGTATAACTTAGCTTTCAGGATGATACTCTCAACATAACTTGCCTGGTATAACCAAGGCTTCACAGAGAAAGCACCAACATATCGTGCCTGGTGTAAACTAGCCTTTAGAATGATATTATCAACATATCGTTCATGGTATAATTAAGCCTTCAGAAAGGTACTATCAACATTTCGTGCACTGTAATACCATGACTTCAGAAAAATACTATCAACATCTCATGTATGATATATCCAAGCCTTCAAAGCGATGCTGTCAACACATCGTACATGGTATAACCTAGCTTTCAGAACGATAATATCAACATATCTTGCATGGTATAACCAATGTTTCAAAGCGATGCTATCCACATGTCGTGCGTGGTATAACAAGTCATCAGAAAGATCCTATCAACATCTCGTCCACAGAACGATAATATCAAAATATCTTTCATGGTATAACGAAGGTTTCAGAGCGATACTATCAAGATATCTTTCGTGGTATAACCAAGGCTTCAGAGCGATGCTATCAACACATCTTGCATGGTATAACCAAGGCTTCAAAGCGATGCTATCAACATGTCTTGCATGTTTTAACCTAGCCTTCAGAACGATACTATGAACATATCTTGCATAGTATGAATATGGTTTCAAAGCAATACTATCAACATATCGTGTGTTGTGTAACCTAGCCTTTAGAACGGAGCTATCAACATGTCGTGTTTGGTATAACCAAGTCATTAGAAAGATACTATCAACATCTCTTGCAAAGTACAACCAAGGCTTGAGAGCGATCCTATTAGCATATCTTGCATGGAATAACCGAGCCTACAGAACGATACAATCAACATAAGTCTGATTGTATAACCAAGGTTACAAGGTGATACTATCAACATATCGTGCGTGGTATGATACAGCCTTCTGATGGGTATTATTAACATATCGGGCTTGGTATAACTAAGTAATCAGAAAAATATAATCAACATATCGTGCATAGCATAACGTAGCCGTTAGAGCGATACTATCAACATATCGTGTATGGTATAACCTAGCATTCAGAACGATAGTATTATCATATCTTGCATGGTATAACCAAGGCTTCAAAGCGATACTATCAACATATCGTGCATAGGATAACCTAGCTTTCAGAACGATACTATGAACATATCGCGCGTGGTATAACCTAGCCTTCAGAAATATACGATCAACATCTCGTGCATAGTATAAGCAAGGCTTCAGAGCGATACTATCAACAAATCTTGCATGGTATACCCATGGTTTCAAAGCACTGATATTAACATATCGTGCGTGTTATAATCTATCCTTCAGAACTGTCCTATCAAAATGTCGTGCATGGTACAACCAAATCACGAAAATGATACTAAAAATATCTTGTGCATGGTATAATTAAGGTTTTAGAGCGATACAATGAACATATCGTGCATGGTATAACCTAGCCTTCAGGACGATACTATCAACATATCTTGCATGGTATAACCAAGGCTTCAAAGCGATACTAATAACATATAGTGCATGGCCTAAATAGCCTTTAGAATGATGCTATCAACATATCGTGCATGGCATAATCAAGCCTTCAGAAACGTACTATCAACATGTACATTTTAAAAACCATGGCTTCAGAAAGATACTATCAAGATCTCGTGCATGGTATAACCAAGGCTTCAAAGCAATACTATCAACATATCATGCATGGTGTAACCTAACCTTCAGAATGATACTATTAACATATCTTGCATGGTATGAATGAGGTTTCAAAGCGATTCCATCAACATATCGTGCGTGTTGTAACTTAGCCTTCAGAACGGAACTATCAACATGTCCTGTGTGGTATAACCAAGTCATCAGAAGATACTATCAACATATCGTGCATGATATAACTTAGCCTTCAGAACGTAACTATCAACATATCGTGCATCGTAAAACCTAGCCTTCAGGACGATACTATCAACATATCGTGCATGGTATAACCTAGCCTTCAAAGCGATACTATCAACATAACGTGCATGGTATATTCTAGGCCTCAGAACGATACTATCAACATATCCTGCAGGGTATGCCTAGGCTTCAGGATGATTCTATCAACATATCATGCATGGTATAAGCAAGGCCTTAGATCGATACTATCAACATAGCGTGCAAGGTATAACCAAAGCTTCAGAAAGATACTATCAACATATCCTGCATGGTATAACCTAGCCTTCAGAACGATACTATCAACATATCTTGCGTGGTATAACCAAGGCTTCAGAGCGATACTCTCAACATTTCGTGCATGGTGTAACTTAGGCTTCAGAACGATACTATCAACATATCGTGCATGGTATAATATAGCCTTTAGAACGAAACTATCAACATATCGTGTATTGTATAACTTAGCCTTCCGGGCGATATTATCAAAACATCTTGCATGGTACAAGCAAGGTTTCAGAGCGATACTATCAACATATCGTGCATAGCATAACCAAGGCTTCAGAAAGACACTACCAACATCTCGTTCATGGTATAACCAATGCTTCAAAGCGATACTGTCAACATGTGCATGGTATAACCTAGCATTCAGAGCGATACTTTCAACGTATCGTGCATGGTATAACCTTGTCTTCAAAACGATACTCTCAACATATCTTGCTTGGCATAACCAAGGTCTCAAAGCGATACTGTCAAAATATCATGTGTGGTACAACCTAGCCTTCTCAACGGTACTATTAACTTGTCGTGCATGATATAACCAAATCATCAGAAAGATACCATCAACATCTAGTGCACAGTATAACTAAGGCTTCAGAGAGATACTATCAGCATCTCGTGCATGGTATAACCAAAGTTTCGTGTGCGATGATATCAACATATCGTGCATGGTATAACCTTGCCTTCAGAACGATACTATCAACATATTTTACATGCTATAACCAAGGTTTCAGAGAGATACTATCAACGTATCGTGAATGGTATAGTCTAGGTCTCAGAGCGATACTATGAACATATCTTGCAAGGTATAATTAAGCTTTAGTACAATTCTATCAACATATCATGTATGGCATATCTTATGCCTCAGATCGATACTATCAACATATCGTCCATGGTATAGCCTAGCTTTCAAACGATATTATTGACATACCGTGCATGGTATAACCTAGCCTTAAGAACGATACTATCAACATATCTTGCATAGTATAATCTAGGCGTCAGAACGATACTATCCACATATTTTGCAAGGTATAACCTGGATTTCAGCATGATTCTATCAACATATTGGGCACAGTATAACCTTGGCCTTAGAACGATGCTATCAATATATCGTGCATGGTATAACCTACCCTTCAGAATGTTACTATCAGCATATCGTGCATGGTATAATCGAACCATCAGAACAATACTATCAACACAGCATTCATGGTATAGCCTAGCCTTCAAGCGATACTATCAACATACCTTGCAAGGTATAACTTAGGCTTCAGCATGAATCTATCAACATATCGGAAATGGTATAATCTAGGCCTTAGAACGATACTATGATCATATCCTACAAGGTATAACCTAGGCTTCAGCATGATTTTATCAACACATCATGCATGGTATAACCTAAGCCTTAGATCTATAGTATCAACATATCGTGCATGGTATAACCTAGCCTTCAGAACGATACTATCAACATATCGTGCATAGTATAACCTAACCTTCAGAACGATACTATCAACATATCATTCATGATATAACCTAGAATTCAGAGCGATACTATCAACATATCGTTCTTCGAATAACCTAGTCTTCAGAGCGATACTATCAACATATCGAACATGATATAACCTAGCCTTCATAACGAAAATGCAAACACATCTTGGATGGTGTAGCTTAGGCCTCAGAGCGATAACATCAATATATCGTGCATGGCATAACCTAGGCTTCAGAACGACACTATCAACATATCTTTTATGGTATAGCCAAGGCTTCAGAGCGATACTATCAACGTGTCGTGCATGGTATAACCTAGCCTTCAGAACGAAACTGCCAGCAAACATATCATGCTTGGTATAACCTAGGCCTCAGAACAATACTATTAACATATTCTGCATGGATAACCTAGCCTTCAGAATGATACTATCAACATATCACATATGGTATAACCTAGCCTTCAGAGCGATACCATCAACATATTGTGCTTGGTATAACCAAGGCTTAAGAGAGATAATATCAAAATATCGAGTATGGTACAAGCTAGCCTTCAGAATGATACTATCAACATATAGTGCATGGTATAACCAAGGCTTCACAACGACACTATCAACACATCGTGCATGGTACAACCAAGGCTTCAGAGCGGTACTATCAACATATCGTGCATGGTATAACCTAGCCTTCTGATCATTACTATCATCATATCGCATATGGTATAACCAAGGCTGCAAAAAGATACTATCAATAAATCGTGCATGGTATAACCGAGTTTTCAGAATGAAATTACCAACATATCGTGCATGGTATAACCTAGGCCTCAGAAAGATACTATCAACATAACGTTCGTGGTATAACCAAGGCTTCAGAACAATACTATCAATATGTCGTGCATGGTATTCCCTAGCCTTCAGAACGAAGCTATCAACATATCATGCATGGTATAACCGAGCCTTCAGAACGAAATTTCCAATATATCGTGCATGGTATAACCTATTCCTCAGAGCGATACTTTCAACATATCATGCCAGGTATAATTTAGGCTTCCACATGATTATATCAACATATCGTGTACGGTAAAACTTTGTCCTTAAAGTGGTACTATTAACATATCATGAATAGTATAACCTAGTCTTCAAACGATACTTTCAACATATCCTGCATGGTATAACTTAGCCTTCAGAACGATACTATCAACATATCGTGCATCGCATAATCTAGGCTTCATAACAATACTATCAACATATCGTGCAAGGTATAACATAGGCTTCAGCATGATTCTGTCAACATATCGGGCATGGTATAACCTAAGCCTTAGAACGATACTATCATCATATCTTGCATGGTATATCCTAGAATTCAGAACGATACAATCAATATATTGTGCATAGTATAACCAAGACTTCAGAACGATACTATCAGGAAGTCGTGCATGTTATAATCCAGGCCTCAAAATGGTACTATCAACATATCGGTATGGTATAATCTAGGCCTCAAAACGGTACTTTCAACATATCGTGCAAGGTATAACCTAAGCTTCAGCTTGATTCTATCAACATACCATGTATGGCATAATTTAGGCCTCAGAGTGATACTATCAATATATCGTGCATGGTATAACTTAGCCTTCAAACGATACTATCAACATATCGTGCAAGGTATAATTTAACCTTCCCTGACTGTGGGCATGAAGTTTACCTCCCCTTGACTGTGGGCACGGAGTTTACCTTTCATATCTTTGTTCACCAAATTTTCCTCCCCTGACTGTGGGCACGGAGTTTACTTTCCCTGTCTGTGGGCACGAGGCTTACCTTCCCTGACTCTGTGCACGAAGCTTATCTCTCCTGACTATTGGAACGAACCTTACTTCCCTGATTGTGGGCACGGAGCTTGCCTTTGTTAACTGTGGGCACGGAGCTTACCTTCCCTGACTGTGGACACGAAGTTTACCTCCCGTGACTGTGGGTACGGAGCTTACTTTCCCTGTCTGTGGGTACGAAGCTTTACTACCCTGACTGTGGGCACGGAGCTTACTTGCCTGACTGTGGGCATGGAGTTTACCTTCCCTATTGTGGGCACGGAGCTTACATTCCCTGACTGTGGGCACGGAGCTTACATCCCTGAAAGTCGGCAAGGAACTTTGACTGTGGGCATGGAGCTTACCTTCATTGACTTTGGGCACGGAGCTTATTTTCCTGACTGTGGCCACGGAGCTTAATTCCCTGACTGTGGGCACGAAGCTTCCTTCCCTGAGTGTGGGCACGGAGCTTACCTTCCCTGACTGTGGGCACGAAGCTTACCTTCCCTGACTGTGGGCACGGAGCTTACCTCCTCTGACTGTGGGCACGGAGCTTACTTCCCTGACTGTCTGCATGGAGCTTACCTTCCCTGACTGTGGGAGCGAAGCTTTCCTCCCCTGACTGTGGGCACGGAGCTTACTTCCCTGACTGTGGGCACGAAGCTTACCTTCCCTGACTGTGGGCACGAAGCTTACCTTCCCTGACTGTGGGCACGTAGCTTACCTCCTCTGGCTGTGGGCACGGAGCTTACTTCCCTGACTGTCTGCATGGAGCTTACCTTCCCTGAATGTGGGAGCGAAGCTTTCCTCCCCTGACTGTTGGCACGGAGCTTACTTCCCTGACTGTGGGCACGGGGCTTACCTTCCCTCACTGTGGGCACGGAACTTACCTCCTCTCACTGTGGGCACGGAGCTTACCTCCCCTGACTGTGGACAAAAAGGTTGGTATGAACCTTAAGTTGACGTCCACTTGAAGAAGACGTTAGAGGGGTCTTGAAGACGCTGAAGATAAAGTAGAACACACTAAAGACAGTGCAGGCCGAAGACGCTGTAGCAGTCACGCGCGGTAGTGAAAAGGACGCTGTAGATAGGACTAAGCCACAGTTACAGACAGTGAGGGAGATGCTAAGGGATAGTTAGAGGCAGTGTAGCGGACGCTGACGGTGTTAGATACACCGAAGGTAATTCAGAAGAAGCCGGATTCAGAGTGTGATCTGCTGACGGGAGTGGCATAGACAATGAAATTTGAATCAGGTTGTCCGAGGACAAGACAGAAGATTCTGACGAAGGTGTGTAGATGCTAAGGTGAGGAGGGCCTACATGAAACACAGAGGACAGTACAGGAAAGACAGGACATTATAGGTTACAATGAAGTCGGCAGAGGAGACCCTGAGGACAGTATACGAGAAGGTTACACTGAGGACAGTATAGGAGACACTGAGGACATTATAAGTTACACTAAAGACGGTAGAGGAAACACTGAGGAAATTATAGGTTACACTGAGGACAGTATAGGAGACTCTGTGGACAGTATAGGTTACACTAAGGACAGTATAGGTTACACTGAGGACAGTATAGTTGACACTGAGGATAGTATAGCAGACACTGAGGACAGTATAGGTTATACTGAGGACAATATAGGAGACACTGCGGACAGTATAGGAGACACTGCGGACAGTATAGGAGACACCGAGGACAGTATAGGAGACACTGTGGACAGTATAGGAGACACTAGGAGACACTGAGGACAATATAGTAGACACTGAGGACAGTATAGCAGACACTGAGGACAGTATATGTTACACTGCGGACAGTATAGGAGACTCTGTGGACAGTATAAGAGATATTGAGGACGGTAGAGGGTACACTGAGGACGTTATAGGAGACACTGAGGATGGTATAGGTTACACTGCGGACAGTATAGGAGACGCTGGGGACAGTAAAAGAGATACTGAGGACGGTAGAGGAGACAGTGAGGAAGGTAGAATTCCCCGAGTGTCGCCGGCGGCGGCGTTTTGACGGTGTGAGGAGCAGAGCGCAGCAGGAGACCGCAGCACCAGGGGCTCCGCCGTTGGCAAGGGCCACGTTAATACTGTCAACCTTCCTCCAGGTCTCTGCTTGCATAGTCCACCGTTCTCTTTCCTGAGCTTGCTCTCTGAACCAACGGGAAACCAGGTCTCTGTTTTCCTGGTGGGTGTCATCAGTAACATTGGGTTATCTCCCTACGCAAACTTTTTTTCTTTCTTACTTGATAGACGTTTTTAAGCGTTGTTGAGGTAGCGCCAGGGGACAGATGAAACGGCCACATTCGCTCACACTCAGTCTCTGGCTGTCTTGTGTATGCACCAAAAACCACAGCTCCCTATTCATTACCAGCTCCCACAGACCTTTCCATGATTTCCTCCGGCCGCTTTCAAATGCCCTAGTTCAGTCCATTGACAGCACGTCGACCCATGTATAATATATCGTTCCAATTCAATCTAACCCGTGCACGCCTCGCACCCTCCAGCATATTCAGCTCCAGTTACTCAAAATCTTTTCACTCCATCCTTCCACCTCCAATTTGGTCTCCCGCTCTTCCCTGTTCCCTCCATCTCTGAAACATATATCTTCTTTGTCAACCTTTCCTCACTCATTTGTTCCATATGTCCAAACCATT
>JAYMFT010171750.1:0-12216 GCA_038088735.1 Panulirus argus
CCCGCTCCCTCCCCTTTTAGTCGCCTCTTACGACACGCAGGGAATACATGGGAAGTATTCTTTCTCCCCTATCCCCTCCCCCTCCACTACCAACAGTGTCAGGTATTTAGGACCAATGTACGTTGGAAACCATAAAACAAAATACACATTTTCAACTGCTTTCAGCCATTTGAAAGATATGCAAGGTGTGCATGATGTAGGTACCCTAGTTCAAAGAGATTATGCAAACATCCGAGGGTATGCCTAACCAGTGATGAATGTCATATGATGGTGGGGACTCATGAAAATCCATACTACCAGAAAACCATCGAAAGTGCATGACTATTTTTGCTCATATAACTTAACTGGACTCTGCATGTAACTAACCCACCTCAGAGGAGTGCATTCAATCAGATAGAAAGAAGAATGGCACCAATGTATATTGATATGGCTAGTATCATTTTCCCTCATGATTATTGTGGAACTCACATGGATAACTAGGGCCAGTCAGTACACAACAAAAGGGAACGGAGAACTCTGGCATGCAGGCAAGCTTTTAGTTGACATATGGTCAATGACTGCTGTCGATGATAACCTGTTGCAGTTGAACATATTGAATTGGAAAATGCTCAGGTGACTTAGGAACAGATCATGGATAAGAACATGGCATGGAAAGAGGTCCATGCAGGTGAAGCCAATACATCCTCAGAGGTCCATGCAGGTGAAGCCAATACATCCTCAGATTGTTAAGTGTGGTGAAAGGGAATGTTGCTTCGTTCCAAGAAGTTCATGTGGCAAATTGATAAGTGAATATCTCCTGCCACCCCTAATTCCAATTGCACAGTGTAATGATTATATGATGACTGACAGTGGACAACGACAATTCACATCTCTGTTAACAACAATAGTCATTGGGAAAGAGTGCACCAACCCAAAAACAAGCTGATAAATATGAAAAGTCAATGTCATAACTTTAGCCACGCAAGTCTCCATGGTAAGCTCCACAACAGGAAGTGTATGAAGTATGAACTATACTATGCCTTTGTCACATTGCTTTACTTAACCAGCATGCAAAGTATTGCTAAAAACAGTTTACATCAACACTCATCACTATAAACAAGATTATCTCATGCAAAGTGCTCCTCGGTATGCAAGACACCATAGGGAAACAATGTGTGCCACTGCATACACAGACAATCAGGAGGGGCTGGATGGCATCATGAAGATGACGTTCACACCCATCAACTACATTTAATGAAGACGGCATATTTGTAATGTCAGGAACTATAACTGCTCCAGTGTGGGAGGAAGAATGAACTCTTAAGTACATGTAAACTATATTTTTTGTATAGATTGTGTAGTACAGTAATGCAAACAAGTTAGCATGTTTCTGATTAAACTGCATGAGCATTTCAGAGTTTTATTTTCATTAAAACTGATGATTTTGTTACAAATTACTCTCAACTACACCCCCACCCCCTTATAACAATGTAACACATCGCATGACACCCCCTACCCCCTGATAATACACTAGCACATTCTAAGACACCCCCTCCTCCAGATAACACACTGTAACAGATCTCATGACACCCCCCCCTCTCCCTAATAACACATCCTCCCTGATAACACAGCATAACACATCCCATGATACCCGCTTCCCCCTGATAACATAGTTTAAAACATTCCATGACACCTCTTCCCCTGATAACAGAGTATAACACATCCTAGAACATCCCTCTCCCTAATAACACAGTATAACATCCCACGACACTACCCTGATAACACAGTGTAACACATCCCATAACACCCTTCCCCCTGATAACACAGTGTAACACATTCTACAACACTCCCTTACCCTGATAACACAATAAAATACATACCATGATACCTCTTCCCCAGATAACACAATTTAATAGATTCCACACCATCCCCTGATAACAGTGTAACTCATCCCATGACATACCCTCCCTGATAACACATGCAACACATCCCATGACACAACCTCTACCCTGATAACACAATGTAACATATCCCATGACATCCCGTCCCCATGATAACACAGCGCAATACATCCCATGACCCCCTCGCTCCTGATAACACAGTGCAACACATTCCATGACACCCCTTTCCCCTGATAACACTGTAACACATCCCATGACACCACCTCACCCCTGATAACACATTGTAACATAACCCATGACACCCTCTCCTCCTGATAACTGTAACATATCCTATGACACCTCCTCACCCCCAATAACACATTGTAACACATTTCATGACACACCCTTCTGATAATACGTGTATGACAGCCCCTCCCTCCTGATATCACTGTCTAACACATCCTATGACAGTCCCTCCCTCCTGATAATACAGTGTAACACATCCCATGACCCCCCCCCCCCCGATAAGTGTAACACATCCCATGACCCTCCCTTCTTCTCATAATACCATGTAACAGATCCCGAGACAAACCCCTCTCTCATGATAAGTGTAACACCCCTTTCTCCTGATAACACAATGTAACACATGCCATGACACCTCTCCCCACCTTCCCCCTTCCAGTGCTACCTAATAATTGTTAAAGTAAAACCCGACACTCACTACAGTCGCTTCATCACGCTAAAGATAAGAATGTCAGATGAAATTTTAGAGCATTACTTATATTTCGTAATCCATTAAGGTCCCTCTGATACACATATTATTTTGCGTTCAGTAAAATTGCATTGCGATGAATTTCATTTAGGATTTTGTTAGTGGAATCAGCGATGAATAAGAAAATTCGTCTAAGTAAAATTGAAAACTTTTGTAATATAAAAGATCACGGAAAATGAAAAGAAAATACCATTTGCCTGGCAACATTTACAACCGAAGCAATTGGAAGAGTGCATCAAGGCAACTTATCATCCAGATTAATACAGAGGGTAGATGATATAGAGTATATATAATGAGGCAACATTTTAACAAGGATAATGATATTCAGTTGGTTGCTAGGAAACGATGTAAAAAGATATATATTCACATGGTAACAATATCATCAAAGAAAATGCCATTAACAGAACAACAATCCTCACGAAAAATAGTTTAATTGGGAACAATAAAATCAGGAAAATTATTAAATAGTGACAACAGAAGGAAGAGGAAATACTATATATCTGGTATGAATAAAGACAAGAAATGTCATTTGCTGGTAACATAAATACTAAGGAAAATACTACCGGATCTGGTACATATGACACGTAGTTTATTCATCACATCATTAAAAGATTTTCAGATAAAGCAAATCTAGTGGGGAAAAGCTTATCATTTTGGTCAAATGAGTCAATGTGGAGATTTTGGGGGATGAGGATCGATCGGTGGAGCAGACGACGTCTGGACGGGGCGGCGGCAGCATCTCCGGACGCCCCATACGCCCACACCCACACCCACAATCATGTGAGGTCTGTCGCTACCCTTGTTCCCGCCCCTACTTTCACCTTATCCTATGAATTACAGGTATATTCCACTTGATGCTGGATACAGTGATTTATACTAGATGGAGTACTGAGGGACTCTACCTCTAGAACCATCTCGAGTGATGTTGCATGATCTCACTTTAATTTCTAATTTGTCTTTGGTCTTATCTGAGTCCATTTGTGCCAGAAGGAGTATTCAAAAGCTGTATTAGCATAATCAAATTAAGGCATTCATTTTACGAGTGTCTACAGTTGACCATTATATTCTGGCCTGTCAATCTATTATACTGGTTCCATTGTAGAGTATAATGGTCGTCAAGTACATAATGTATTCAACCTCATAATGAACATTACAGTCAGATAGTCACATTGGGTGCAACAGTGAGTTACCGATTTCGCTGTGCAATGTTGATTAATTAATGACAATGCAATTTTTTTTTTTTTTTAGATTGGGTTGAGTTGCCCAATGTACTTTTTTTTAAGTTAAATGTTACGAATTCATTCATTGGGTTTATGTAGCTATGCCTGATGATGTACTGGTACTCCAGCAGTTCCACAATGATAAATCTAACTTCACATATGATGACTAGGTGTTGAAATCTATCAAGGCTTAATAGCAATATGAAATATGAATTGAAAAAAAAAAAAAAGCTTTATAGGTGGTTAAATGAATATTTCTGAATGAAAATTTCACTAAGTGCAACATATGCTCAAAAATTAATTCATATGATAGGGTTTTCCATTTCTATACTCTGCACAGAATAGTGTGGGGTCTGAAAATGAGGAAAATTTAAAATTAAAACCATACATAATATACAACAGTTGACACAGTATGATAATTTCTAAAATTAGATACTAAATATCAACAAATAATGCTAAAATGTAATATGGGTGTTAGAGAGTGATAAGAGCAAACTTCTTCAGGTGTCATAATCCTGTATGTATCATGATTTTTTTAAGGGATTTATAATGGCGTAATCAATGAGCCACTGTAGCAGTACATTCCATGAGTTTGTCGGTCTGTACTTGCTTAGTGCTCTCTCTTGCGTGTTCATGTGTTGTGTTCTGTACTTCTGTTTCTCATATATTAACCATGAACTCTTGGAAGTGGTTAAAAACATGAATAAATCCGACGGTAGTGGCTGCTGCCTCAAAATGTTTATGAGTGTTACCTGTTAAAAACACTTATTTCTCCCTGTCTTGTACTTAGTCACCCTAATTTAATTTCTTCTTTCATGCTTTCCTTTTACTGCTTTGGCAGTACTTGCTTTTTGAGAGATAGGTTATAAATTTCATCTACTGCTCTAAGGAAACTCACCAACTGAGCACCAGCCTTCTCAAATAAATAAACCCTATCATCCAGTCAGATTTCACTAAAGATATCCTCTTTGTTTGGCTTATCTGTTGGAAAGTAATACACTGTAAGAGCATGAAAAGATTTTTTCCTTCCCTGCACATGCACATACAGATATGTAAATGTATCCTTTCTCAAAGAAATACAAAACAATGAGTTTCTACAAGCCTGTGTGTGTGTGTGTGTGTGTGTGTGAACATCTGTTTATTTACAATAAGAAGTAGCTTTACACTTTCCCTATACTTCTGTCACATAAGATTTTGAATTTTTCCAATGGTTCCTGCATCTATCTCTTCTTCACATTGCTCGTTCCACAACTCTGTTGCCAAGGATACACTTCCTCACCCCCAGCTGTTATGTGTGATTGTAAATCTTATTTATACCGTAAGTGGAGGGAGTTTTACACTCATGGGGCGCACTACAAGAAGAGGAGTCTACTCTCATATGTAATTATTAGTGCGATATGGGAAGGGAGTTCTACACTTGTGGATTCCCATCTCTTGAACTTTCTCTTCAAACTAATTGTTAAGATTTTGTATGCTGTCGTCATTCACAATTTCACTACATAAGTTATTCCATTCATCCTCTGCTCTTGTAATGTAAAAGTAACTTGTTATATCATTTGTGACAAGTTGCTTGCTTAATTTAAGGGTATGGCCTCCAATTCTTTCTTTATATCTTCAAAGATCTGTTTACTTCAAAGATCTGTTTAATGTTATCATTAAACTAGTTTAAATACTTTGAGGTTGCAGTCACCTCTTGCTTTTCTCTCTTCCATGATGGACAAGTTTATGTCCTTTTATCTTTTCATTGTAACTCAGCTCTGATAAACCTGGAGAAGTCTTCATGTGTCTTCTATCCCCACAGCCCAGGCTCTTGGTACTGGCACCATGTTTTTATGAGTATGTATGTTTGTAATAACTTATTTGTACATTATAGGGAGGGAATAACGTATTTGTGGGGCCTCATTTCTTAAACTACTGTACTATCTTGCAGCTTCTGAAGAACTAGTAATACTGACATGATTGACAGTTTCACCATATTAGTTTTCCGTTCATCCACTTCTCCCTTATCATAAAAGTACTTTTTTAAGTCTTTTGCAACAGGTTTTTTGTTATGACCTCATGTTCATCCTGCTTTCTAACTTTCAAAGAATGGTTCACTGTTGATTCCATTACTTTAAGCAACAACTATATAACATTTTCATCACAATTAGAAAATTAGCACCAGATCAAGCAAGAAAAAAAAATCATTCTCTACTAACTATTCATTTGCCCTAATCTAAACAATGCCTCACCTGCCTGGTCTTCAATCATTTGAAAAGTAAATATTACAAAGCTACAAACCATACAATAGTGCACTGGGAAAAATCACTGGCTGCTTAGCAATGACAAACACTCCAACACCTTCATAGTAAAACAAAAGATCCTCCCAGTAAAATCCCACCTCCACATGCTCGACACTAGTTGTATGCAACAGCACCAGACCCCTCCCACCTAAACCACTGTATAACTTACTACCAACCCCAAAGTAGAAATATAAATCTTAACCCAGCCTCACACTTCAGTAACCTCTATTTACACTTCCCCCCCATGCTCAACAAATATAACATCGACAAAACATATACACACTGAGATAACCCAACTAGCACTAAACAACTGAACTACCAAAATCAATGTTAAAACTCCAACCCACCAGACATACACCCTTAAAACCACACCCTACAAACAATACGAGTCACACTTATGGTAAGCTACACTGTGGACGTCACCCTTCATTACAACCATACAAACACGTTTCAGTGTATCCCAAGACCCTTGACACACAAGATGCAACTACTATAAAAAAAGGCACCAAGCACTTACAACTCAGCTGCCCTGCACTTTCTGCACATAGACATACACACGTGACATTACAGGAAGTAATTAAGTGATTAAGTAAGAAAATTAGCTCTCACCTCAAAATATCTGCATCCCCACAGAAATCAACCATCACCTTGTTAACCATGAAAAGATGCAAATCCAACCTGCACCCTCCCAGAATCCTTTATACTGAATGGTTAACCACTTCCCCTCAGCAGAGCTCCAGCTATACAGTACTAAGTATAAAAAATGCATACACATTACATTTACTTATAACATCAACACAAAGGATAAGAACACACAAAATGTCTTTAGAAAACTTAACGACACCAGTTTAGGACAAGGTAAAGAATCTCTGTGCATCATCAACAAGCATTTCATCTACTCCTCTTTAGACTATGCCTCATCTAACCCTGCCAAAAGCAACAAACCATACAAAACCAGACCCTTAGAACAATCACTGGCTGCTGAGCAGCCTCAAATACTCAAAATTTGTACAATGAAACAAAAATACCTTCAATACAGGCTCAGTATGCCGATCACTTAATTGTTTGCAATGGCACTAGATACCTCTCCACCAAACCACAACATAAGTAGCCATCAGCCCTCAGAAGAAACAAAAACCATACCCATGTTTCACACTTTCATAAGCTGTGATCACAGATCTTCCCTCCCCATCACGCATGACACTGACAAAACACTTAAACATAGTCATGACTTTAAAAGCCCTATACAACCACCATACCAACCTAGTTTTCAATTCTTCCCCATCAGACATGCCCTCATCTTAAACTACACTCCCCAGGGATGTGCAAGTGACACTTTCTCATGTGCATTCTGGACCCCATGCATCTCTGCATTACTACAAACATGGATTCGTTATATCAAATGACCTATCATGCCCAGGATATGATTTCCATTCTGAAGACACTGACAATCCTTTCTTAATCTGCATTCATCTCACTCAGACAGACAAAAAACATCACAACAGTGCACTTCTCGATCTGTTGTACCTCCCAGTGGACATGGTCAACTTTCTGTGATTGATGGTTCCTCATGAAGGAAAGTAAGTAACTTCAATTTATAGTAACTGTACAATATTTACATGTCCAAGATGCTTTTGCATTACTTTCATGGTTCTCTGTGATTGTCTTTCTCCACAGAGTGGAAATAGATTGCTTTTGCCCAATATCTTGTTATTATTATTACATTGTTACAACTCAGCAGTCATCACTTTTCCCCTGGCCTTTAACTTGACCCATAAGAGTCAGGGCAAGTATCAGTGGTGTCGAGGGTATACCTTAGGTGCAATTAACCTGAACAGTAAACATCAGGGCAAAATACAGCAGTGGTTTCAAGGGTGTAGCGAAGATGAAGGTTTAGAGAAGATGGCTTTATACCTGATTTGTAAGGCTCATCCAGGGGATAGTGATGTCAAATGTGTATTGAAGATGAGGGTTAGTAAAGATGAAAATATAGTGAAGATGCACTTGTTTAGGGTGAAGTGAATATAGATGCATTAAAGATAGCTAGAGACATGCGTTTGTCAGGGATAGAGTAATTTTTTGTTATTGAAGTGTATCAAATGGATAATGAATTTTTTTGTTTTGTGGTATCTATCCCCAGTGAACAAGATGGTGGGTGGTATTGTGGAGAGAGATATAATGTTTTCACTTGCAGATCTTGGCATTTCTAGTCTTTTATCAGTACTGATGAATCATCATCTTTGATGCTGCAAATGGTTCTTACATGCATTTATATAATGGTGTCCAGCTTTAGCAAAGGTTATTCATGCACACATGTATATAAATTTTCTTCACTGTAATTCATATCAAAACATTTCTTCTCAAAATTTCAGGAGTGGAAGCAGCCTTTACTATGGAGGATTACAAATTTCTCTTTAAGGTGGTGCTAATTGGTAATGCTGGTGTTGGAAAAACTTGTCTCGTGCGTCGATTCACGCAGGTGAGTATCAGCAATTCATTGTTTATTATGAAGCTAAAAGTTTATGTAGAGAACCATGGGTTGAAAATTATTTACTTCATTTACAGAAACTATTCT
Organism: Panulirus argus; assembly: GCA_038088735.1. Classification (NCBI taxonomy): domain Eukaryota; kingdom Metazoa; phylum Arthropoda; class Malacostraca; order Decapoda; family Palinuridae; genus Panulirus; species Panulirus argus. Next base: position 8,709 of record JAYMFT010171750.1, read on the forward strand.
GCATAGTCAGTAAGTCAGTCTTTTGAAAAAAGAATTAATTGTTGGGACTGGTCAATGAAATGGGTACCTATCTCATGCTTGGGTGTAATGTATGTATGTGTACACACATATATATATATATATATTTATATATATATTTTTTTTTTTTTCATACATATTCGCCTTTTCCCACGTTAGCGAGGTAGCGTTAAGAACAGAGGACTGAGCCTGTGAGGGAAAATCCTCACTTGGCCCCTTCTCCGTTCCTTTTTTGGAAAAGCAGAAACTGGAGGGGAATATATATATATATATATATATAGCCTTCTGTCGACCACCTCCAAAGGTAAGGATGAACAGCATGGGTTGACTGTGAATCTAAAAAGTGATAATTTGACTTCAAAATGTTGAAAATATTAAAATAAGAAAATTCGAATAAAATTATCATAAAGATCGGCAAAAAGTACTGTTTTTTTTTTTTGGGGGGGGGTTCATCACTGTGGCAAATTCAGGGGTGGGGTTAGGGGGGGTTTAGGAGGGGGTCAGGGGGCCACGTGCACCCCCCCCCACCCCCTCCCCCCTAACACACACATAGATGGTATCGGACAATTAGCGATCGGAGTTTAATTGGATGCCATCAGGAGTGATCGGGAACGCTGATAATTCCCAGTTCGGGAATTGCCTGTGACCCGCCCCTCTCCCCCCCCCTCCCCATCCCTCCCCATCCCCCCCATCTCTCCCCCTCCACGTTTTCTGTGTGTTCTTGACTGCTGAAGCGAGACTTATATATTCTCTCTCTCTCTCTCTCACACACACACACACACATCAATCCTCTCTCTGTCTAACTATCTATCAATCTTTCTGTCTATCTATCTATCTGTCTATCTATCTATCTATCTCTAGAAGATAGATGCGGCGGCAGAGACTATCTCACCAGCTCGCTTATCGAGGAGAGATTTTCCGAGACGATTGATGGGGAGATTTGCAGAGAGACAGATTCCTGCACCCTTCCTCCATGGTCAATTTTCGTAGGAATTACATGCTGAATTTTGACCTTGCGGGCGCTGTCTTGGCCCGAGGCACGCGATATACAGCCGGATTCCCGGGCGTGAAGACGTGTCGTCACGGTCGATATTTTAATGTAGTTAAAGAGGGAACTTCGTCCTTGTTTAAGGGCCATCGTGGAGGGGGGGGGGGGATAGCACTGTCTCATCCCTACTCCGCTAAGGTGTATTTCCCCAACGCTGGGTGTGTGGTTAGCCTCTGTCTTGCCCCCGGGATCATAATTCGACTATAGCATGACTGTGATATGGTCTGTTATCCCTCTTTTCTAGGGGGGATTACCGCCCTTAATTGTAGGGGATTAATTTAGCAGTTCCTTAAGAGAAGAGGAAGCAGTATAGGAGGGAAATTTATATATATATATATATATATATATATATATATATATATATATATATAATGTTTATATTTGAACGAAGCTATAGAGGTGTTAAGGCCCGGTCCATGACTGGAACGGTACGAGAACTGAACCTGTTTCGGCCAGGTCGAGGCTAAGGGTCGTTAACGGCCTGATTGCCTGTCCCTTGTTAAGCTGCTTCTGACTGGCTGTTCTCGATGGGCTGCTGCTTCTGATTGGCTGTTCTCGATGAGCTGCTGCTTCTGATTGGCTGTTCTCGATGAGCTGCTGCTTCTGATTGGATGTTTCCGATGAGCTCTTGCTTCTGATTGGCTGTTCTCGATGAGCTGCTGCTTCTGATTGGCTGTTCTCGATGAGCTGCTGCATCTGATTGGCTGTTCTCGATGAGCTGCTGCTTCTGATTGGCTGCCCCCGATGAGCTGCTGCTTCTTGTTCTTGGCTGATTTGTGATTGGTTGTACGTGATTTGGCGGCTTCCCTGATTGGCTGGGTCTGATTGTCTTCCCGTGTCTGCCTCTGACTGGGTCATGTTTGCCGTACGTGTGTCTGTGGGTGGAAGGTGATTAGTGGCAGTAAAGAACGCACACACCGTAACACACTCTTCCGGCTGTGGCTGTAACACACACACACACACACACACACTCACTCACTCACTCCGTAACGCACTATTTCCGACGATGACTGTGACACACACCCTCCTTAACGCGCTCCTACTGTGATGACTGTAACGCACCCTCCGTAACGCGCTCTTCCTTTGATGACCATAACACACTCAGCGCACTCGTATTGTAATGACCGTAACGCTGAACACACTGTACTCCCAACACACACACACACACACACACACACGATCAGTCACCAACCCAAACATGAATACTTAACGTGTAATCTGAGCTGTAATTAAAAGGACGTCATTAAATGCTAATTTCCTCAGCACGCGGACAAGAGAAAAGAGACGGGACAAACTAACAATGTAATTGAGCCGTTCGCTTTTAACAGATGGTTAGGTAAGCCTGGAGCTGGTATATGTGTGTGTGTGTGTGTGTGTGTGTGTGTGTGTATGTTTGTGGTTTGCGTGCATGTTCGTGTGTGTGTATGTGTGTGCGTGCCTGTGTGTGTATGTTTGTGGTTTGCGTGCATGTTCGTGTGTGTGTATGTGTGTGCGTGTGTGTGTGTGTATGTTTGTGGTTTGCGTGCATGTTCGTGTGTGTGTATGTGTGTGCGTGCGTGTGTGTGTATGTTTGTGGTTTGTGTGCATGTTTGTGTGTGTGTGTGCGCGTACGTATGTGTGTATGTTTGTGGTGTGTGCATGTTTGTGTGAATTGTGTGTGTGTGTGTGTGTGGTCGGCAAGAGGTGAACCTAATAGAGAAAACGGAACCTGAGAAAGAAAATGGATGCAGCGCTAATGATAGAGGGTCCCTACTTACCCATTTCCACCATTAAATCTCCCCGTCATAAGGATCGGAATTAACAATTACTTTCCGTCACGCGTCGGGGGTCATTAGGATGCTCCGCAAGAGTCTTGCCGCAGGTGCAGGCGGGGGAGGGTCGACCATCCCACGGCTCGGAAGGGGAAGTCCGACCTTATAACCTGAACTCATTTAGGGGGCAAGACAGTACCCAGTGCTTCCTAACACAGATTGTGTTGAATGTAATTTTTTTTTCTTTTTGGTATTTTTCTCAGGAAAATAGATTTCCTTGGACACCTCAGCACACGGACTATTTTGCACCCTGAATATTGTGTGAGATTCACTAAGGCTTGTAATTAAATTTTAGAATGATAAGATTTTTCAAAGGTTTTATGATAATTCGCTCATTATTTGTTGGGTATCTATCGGTAAGTGAAAGCATTTTGAGACTTTCTGTTTATTTCAAGTATAGAAGAGTTTCATTGTGGTATATTTTGATTTTCAAACAAAATTTTTTTGGGGGGGTAAAAAAATTACCCTGAACTATTATTATCTGCAATTTTTGGCTTTTCACTTTCTCAAAAATTCGTAAATGCTTTCCCTGTCTTTTTCGTTTTTTTTTTTCGCGTTTCTTAATCCTATTTTTCAATTAAGATTCGGCCTTGATGTGGACTTTTTGTCCATGACTGGAGCCTTCAACATA
>JAYMFT010171761.1:0-12216 GCA_038088735.1 Panulirus argus
GAGAGAGAGAGAGAGAGAGAGAGAGAGAGAGAGAGAGAGAGAGAGAGAGTACGGTTAAGTAAAGTACAGACGAAGGAGGACAGGTGTAGTAGCAACACAGCCGCGAAAAGAAAACGGTTGCGTGAAGGCACAGAAAGAGAGGCAGAGAATCACAAGACCTGCGACAGGAAAACACGGGAACAAAGGAGACGATGAAATCCAAATGAAAGTTGAACTAACATACAAGGAAGAAAGCGAGAGGCACGCAGGAAAGGAAAAGAAGAAGAGAGGAAGACAAAGACGTGAGGGACGCACACGCCACGGTAAACACGAGAAAGTAAACAAGTCACACACTCGTGTTGCATGAAAACAGAGAAAATGTGAATACTGCCAGCGTAAACAAAACAAGTGACTCTCGCACGTTACCATGACTCCGAACAACAACGCTGAGCATCTCTGTCGTGCCAACATTAGATAAAGATATAACAGTAAAAATTACCATAATAGTTACAATTATCACGAATGTAATAATGCTAAATTCAGCTTTTACTGAAAAAAACGACCAACATTCAGGTTCCTTCTGACTGGGTCGAGCAAGTTGTATGTAATTAAGATGAAATCGACTGATCACAGTTGGTATTATTGTAAAACAGAATAAATCCAGTTCATTTTGTTTGTAGTTATAATGATGGAATCGACTGATCACAGCTGGTATTATTATAATACATAGAAGAAATGCAATTAATTCAAGCTCCTTTTCATTACATATTCAAATGAACAAAACAGGAGCTTACTTTTTTATTTTTTATACAAAAATTACCATTTTATGAGAGTTCCACAGCATATAATATTAGAACGCTAGCAACAGAAAACATGATTAATTTGCACTTTTTCAAAATGCAAAAATCTGTATTTCGACAAAATTATGTAAGGCCTTTAACTCCCGTGCTGACTGCTGCAACCGTAGTGCAGTCCATGCTGGGGTTATGAGACAGACCCAGCAAAAGGAGATTGGATGGAAAGTAGATAAGAAGGACAGATAACACGAGATCAGATGAACTATGACCACACTATCTGCTAGAGGTCAGCAGCAGTATTCTGAGTTCTTAGACTTAGCAGTGATGGAGACTGGAGTGTAAAGGAGGCGGCATCACTCCCTGTGGCCCAAAAGCAGGCAGAAAAATAGCTAAGGACGAGCATGGAAATCTTATAGGACAGTGCAACTGGGAATTACAACCAAATCAATCTGATGCTAAAGTAAAATACTTGGAGGGGGGGGGGAGTCGGTCGGTCTTAATCACCAATAATTATACTTATCAAGTATTTGCTTGACTGCAATCTATAGGTCCTGACAGTCTTTGGACTGGCAATATTTGGGGGTAGCCTATCGCAATGTTCTGCAAAATTACACCAAAAAAAAAACTTTGCCTACGGTATTGTTACAGTTCTTTCTTTTCTCTGGTTACCGTATCAGTATCAGATGAAAAGAAATTGTTTACTGCTATGATGTCGAAAGTATTTACTGGTAGTACTTTGGAAACTTATCAACATCTAGGAGTTTGTGTTTTTGTTAGAGAAAATTTTTGACATAAGCCTCTTTCTTCGTAAGGCTCATTTCTCAGTAACAAATTACTTGAATATTATAGTGATCAGACATGCTGGAAATACAATTTAACATTATTGGAGAGATGTTAGGACCAGCTGACTTGTTCGGACTAACTTTTATCAAGATATTTAAATACTTTATGCTCTGGATGCTGAGCATGTCTAATTCCTCATTTCCTGTCAATAGACACACGTTTAGAGTTTTGCGATATATCTAAGGAATTTTAGACTAACACCGAATCGAAGTACTTGTTTACTGTGTCATTTCTTGACAGCCGTTAACTGGGGTGCCATATGACAGGCATACAGTCTTTTTGAGTTTTTTTTTCTTCATTTTCATATACATTTGAAGAGCTATTTATGGTTCTTGTTGATGTTGTGAAGAATTCTCAGTTCAAATTCTCTGTTTTCCTCTCTAAAATCTCTTTGGAATTTAGCTTACATTTCATGATCCTGCGTATATCCTCTTGATTTAAATCTTCTATGAGCATTTCTTTAGTGCATGATCATATAATTTATTTCTTTAGTTATCCAGCCAGGCATATATTCCTCATCATTCCTCTCCCTCTAGAAAAAGAATGTTTCTTTTTTTAAGGTACTTCACATCTTTTCCAATCTGTCGCGTCTACAAGCCTAACCCACTTTGCATTACTTATGTCCGGGAGCATTTTATTGAATTTAGCAAATTTAAAATCAGGTATCACTTTGTTGCTATGTTTGAAATCAAAACGGATATTCAGAGTGAATACGACAGGACAGTGATCACTAGTTTTTATTCGACCTCGGAGAAAGTAATTAGATGTCTTTCTACAGACAGCACTTAACATGTAAAAACATTTGTTACCTCTTGTTCGATCTTGAATAATCTGACGTAAAACAAGATCTTCAAATAAACAGACTTGTCTGTTTCCTTCATGGTTACCCGGTTAATGCTGGGGTTGTTAAAATCTACATTTACTTTCTTTTTCTTTAGATAGATTCAATTTCTTGCCATACATTAATACCTATCGGTTTGTTCAAACTGTTTTGGGTTTCTGTACGCTACCCCAACAATTACTTGGACGTCTTGTTCATCAACTGGACGTGCAATGACGTCTATGTACCGACATCAATTCTACATACCCTGGTTTCACTGGGACTCTTTATACGTACAACATAACTCAGGACAGGGGTGAGACTAGGCTCAACCTTCCATCCCATGAGACCTATTCCCAGTCTCTGTGGCTGTGTCCTTTGTACGTACCTTTAAGATTTCCTAACTTACTCATAACCTCCTTTTCTCTTTCCTGAAAATGAAAGGCTCGTGGTGTACAGTGGGTCCTGCATCGCCCTCAAACAGTCTCAGTCTGCCGGTGAAACTTTTAAACAGCCGTCCTGTTATCAACGACCTCATTTGACGAGAGAGGGAGAAGGAAGGAGGGGAAGGGAAGAAAGAAAATGGAATTAAGGAAAAGGCGGAGGAGGTGGAAATGCTAAAAATTCATGAAGAAAGATTTAAGATGGGAGGAGAAGAAAGGGAACCAAACAACGTGGGATAAAGAGCTTAAGGTGGGTGGTAAATATTCTGATAATGATAACGACGAAGACTTAAGAATATCGAAATATGGGAGAGAAGAGGAAGAGGTGGAGGAGGAGGAGGAGGAGAGAGCAAACAAGCCAAGGTATGGGGCAGCCAAAGGAAGGGGGTCGCTGAGGCGGAAGTAAGCCCTTGCCAGCCTGCCATTGACCGCCACAGGTAAACACATACAAGCCTCTCTCTCCTCCCCTACCTACCTGCCTACCTAATACACCCTCACTCCTCCCCAAACTACTTACCTAACGCACTTCACTCCTCCTTTAAGTAACTACTTAATACACCCCACTCCTCCCTACTAAGGAAACTACATATCAAAACCCACTTCCCAAGGCCCTTGCTCACACACCACTTCCCTTCCCCCCAACGTGCACACATGAGCACACTTTGCTCCCTCTCTTATGCCATGAGTGTACCTCACAGGTTCCTTCCTTCCCAGTCTACACACAGGCACTTCTCTACCGCACACGACCGAATAGGCATTTGACTCGCCCGTAGGTAGACCTAATTCGCCTACGGCAAAACATCGTCGTGGGTGCTATGCTGGTACCCGTTGGTTACATATAATGGGAACTTTAGCCCCGCGTACACAGACCTAACTGGCATTTTACTCGTTCATGGAAAGGACTCCACAATTCTGGTGCCCTAAGGCACCTGGTAGTTCCTCGCCTTGATACACAGCCTTACTGAGCACTTCCTCCTCAGGGTACACCTCCGGTTCACAGACCAGCCCGGCGGATTCTTTATACGTAGTTGGCACTAGTCACAGACTTACTAAGACTTCAAAATGGCGATCCTTACGTCCAACGATCAAACGGCACTTACCTTTTCCAGACCTTTCAAAAGGCCTTCTTCATCACTCATACACAAGACAATTCAAAACCATACAATACATATGACATTCCTCGCTAAAATACCAACATTAATAGTCATAGTGTATCACGTTCTGTCCCCCTATAACGAGGGGTGTGGTTGTTCATATTCAAGGAACCTAGGAATCAATCCTGCATTGTATATGCAAATCCTGCCTATGTCATATAAACAATCCAATATTCTACATATAAAATTTGCTTAAAATATACTATAAAAAAAGTCATCTTGTGCACAATAAGTTGTATTTTTAAGTATCACACTAAATCCAAGAAGTAATCATGAGAACATAATTTCTTGTATATCTACACTCTACACAAATTCTACAGCTTCATCCTGTGTGAAACTGTAGGATAAAAAAAAATATACAGAAAAAATATTGGAAATCAAACAAAAATTCTGTTAATATACCTTGGATACTACTCTACTGATTATTACAGTTTGTATACTGTGCCAATCAACTTTGACATTAGAGTTTTGATACATCACCGCAAGTCAATGAAGAAACCTAGAAGTGTACATTATTCTAACACATATTATCCAATGGTACAATAATAAGAATGTCAGGTTCTAAAATACATCGACGATCTATAAAAAGCAAAAATATAAATAAAAGATATCTACACAAATAAAAAGTCATATTCTACAACAAACTGGTGACCAGTCCTAAAAATAAACAACTCGTAAGAATACATTAAAAAAAAAGGAGTCATTCTACTATAAACGGATGATCAAACCTACGAAAGAAAAATAACAGATCTCAAGAATATTACAGGAACGTATTTCAGTAGTGAAAAACACAAGAGACGTGACATTCTAAATATAAAACCGAGGATCAATCCTAGAAATAAGGTAAGAACTCAGACGTGTCAACTAATGTAAAAAAATAACGAGATATTATCACAGCCTGGAGGAGACCAACCTTGACGGCCGGCCCGGTGGGGCTCTGTGGCGGAAGGGATCGCCCTACAATCTGCAAATGAACAAAAACTCACTGAAACTCTCCGCCCCTGAGTGCCACAGCTTCAAGCATTTGAGTGCAACCCCTCACACCGGCCTGCCCCCAATGACACTCAGGCAACCTCTCATACACACCGTTGTGTGTGTGTGTCCAACCATATAATATGCTCTCTCTCTCTCTCTCTCTCTCTCTCTCTCTCTCTCTCTCTCTCTCTCACATAGCCCACTCTCAAACAACTCCCCTTTCTTTTACATCTCCCTTTTTCTTACATTCTCTCTCTCTCTCTCTCTCTCTTTCTCTCATGCATACACTACCTCTTCCTGTCCGATTCCCTTCTCTGTCACACCGCAATTCTCTGTCTCTCACGAACACAGATCAAGGTTACCGACCTGAGAAGATGAATGTGAACCTATTCCTTGTAAATATTAGTCCCTAACCTTTACTGCATTTTCCCCCTTACAGGCAGCTATTCCTGTCCCTCGCACGAGACTCTGAACAGGCTGACTTGCCATCCTTCTTTCTATGGCTGAATTAGCTCATAAAACCCTGGCAGCTCCCTTGTCTGAGCCCTCCTTCGTCATCCTAAAAGAAGACTTCCTCTATCCTTGTACTCGCACACCCTCAAGGGACATTCCTCTCCCGCTGCAACGCGACACAATCCCAATCTTTATGGGCCTCGAAAGGACAGAATCCCGACAAGACACAATCCCGTCTGCTGGGATTATCTCTGTGGAGGTAATTCTGAAAATTTAAAAGAAGTCTGGACACAATGGCTCGTGAGGTTAAGTTCAGACGAGCCGAGTCGGTCTGCTTAAGTTAGGGCCGGACTGAAAATAGAAGTTCCAGATATGGATGGTGTCTTTGCCTAGAATCCCTGACGCCTTGTGCCGTCCACTCGGTCTTCTAAGATGTGGGGTTCTTAACATGTGACACTCTATAAATACCTTCCGTAGCCTCTCAAGCCTTCTGCTTCTTTTGTAACTAAGACACGTACTCCTGACCACACCGTTACTACCACTGTCGTAAATGCTACAACCACTACTACAACAGTTAGTTTACTCCCACAACCACAGACGTACTACCGTTACAACTACTGTACAAGGACTGGGTACTCTCTCCATGAAACAGGCAGTCTGCGACTTCAACATGTATGACAACATTACAGGGGACAAGTACTCCACTACAACACCCTTCAATCTACCAGTTCGAAACCGACAGGTACAACCTCACAACCAATACTTATGCTCTAGTGCCACACCAGTTCCCTGACCTTGCCAGTGCTCTCACCATCAGTGCATCTTGCTCCAGTACGAATCCGTTCATCCACCCCTACCATCGCTCTCATTACCCGTACATCTGCTCGAGTACCACACCCGTTCCTCCATCCTACCAGTCTGCCATTAACCAGTAACATTCTAGCTGGTGTTAACTCGACCCAATCTGCTGAGGCATGTTCACCCTACGTCAGCTGAGCTGTCGCCTTTACAAGTCCCGTTCTCCTACGTTTACTCTTTCACCACCTCAAATTCCTCTTGTATTGTCCCCGTGTACTCTTACATCCTCTCAGCTTACTTTGACACTATCAAAGCTTACTCTTGCACACTCAGAACTGACGGTTTATCTTTGCACCGCTCCAGCTTATCCCTACATCCCAAAAGCTTACTCCCGGTGTATCGCCCCCTCCTCTTGCGCCACCACACCTTGCTGTCCCCAAGCTTCAGCTTACTCCAGCGCCGTTAACTGTAATATTACTGCATGTCTACCTCTGTCAGCTTGGCCCGTATGTTGGCCGTGTTCTCTCATTTCTGCTCCGCCCGCACCCGCTGACAAACTGTTCCCCATCCACATTGGCACCCGGCTCTATTACCGCTTCTCCATCTCTTCCCCTCTTCCATTTTCTGCTGCTCCTGGACTTTTCATCTTTACAATATGTTCCTAGCGATACACTTATGCCCATCCAACGACCCGTTCATCCACTCACTCGCTCACTCACTCACTCACTCACTCACTTACCCACCTAACCCGTGAACACACTCAGCCCCTGGCTCACTCCTCGCCACGGCTCTAGATCGACTCTTGATATTCCCCAGATGTTCTGGCCCAGCAACTCAGCGATAATCCAGCTGCGCCATTCCCACCTTCAGCTGCTGTCACACCCGCTGCCTCGACACGTCTCCTGCTGTTCCTTCACCTGAACCTCCCGCTCCCACCTCTTCCTCCTCCTCCCCCACCTTGCTTCATGCCCTCAAGTCATCAGTATCTCCTCCAATTCCTTCTCTGTATCTCCTCCAATTCCTTCTCTGATTATATCTTTTGTCCTTGTCGCAACCACGGCCCCCATCCAACCCAGCCTCCCCTCCCTCACACTGTCATTTCTCCCCTTACCGCTCCGGCTAATTTAGACAGCAAGCGGTCCCCTACTGGTCGCCAATATTGGTTTGCTTCCTCTCACTGTTCTCCACAACAGTGTACACATGTCTCCGGCGGCAGGAGGGCCCCCCCCCTTACCCCTCCGTCCTCCATCACTATACGCTGGGGTCCGACAAAGCCCCATGTTCCAATCAACAAAGACCAGCCTCGGCGACGCTTCCATCACCTCTGTGATTGTACTCCTCAACAACTGCTCTCTCTCTCTCTCTCTCTCTCTCTCTCTCTCTCTCTCTCTCTCTCTCTCTCTCTCTCTCTCTCTCCCTGAGCCTCTCTTAATACGCACACTAACCCAAATCCGTTCTCACTAACTCGGCCTCCCTTTCTCTATCATTTCTATCCCCATCTATCTACCTGTGTGTGTGTGTGTGTGTGTGTGTGTGTGTGTGTGTGTGTGTGTTTGCATTTCCAGCTTAAAGAGGTAGCGATAACTCAGCTTTTGAGGAAAAATCCTCGCTTAGCCCTTCCTGTTCTAACTTTTAGAGAGTGACAATACAAGATGGGAGTATTTTCAACCCCGCTCCCGCCCTTAATAATCGCCTACAAGAAGGTGGTGTACTTACTTCCCTAAACAGACAGATACCACATATACCTGTGTCTGTCCCCGTTACAGGCACACCACACACACACTCATGGCATCAAACTCTCTGTCCTTCAAAACCACATCAACTTTCCTCCACTTCCCTCATTCCTCTAACCCTCTCCTCCGCCTACATGTATTCCTTGCACTTGTTCTTTTCACCTGGCCCTTCTTCCCCCCTTCATGAAAATTCACTCCGATCCTTCACTCCGTATCACAAGTAATATCCCTGTTCCCCACAAACACCCGGTTCTCCACACAGTTCATACACACACTTTTGTCACACTTCAACCTCTCTGAAGGCTGGACATCATGAAAGAAATGCTATACCCAAGGATATTTCCCTAAAATGGCTGTATATTTCCTTAACATATGACATAATCTATACTAAACCTGTTTATGCAAGTAGGTGACATATAAGAACATATCTCTCATTATAAACATACATCATCTTATTAATAATTATTCATTTACAATCACACTTATACATCTAGGTTTCACATAACACCATTCTTACCCTGTGTGTTTTAATAAAGTATACAGTATTTAAATCATACTTTGGAATAACAACAAGTATATTAGACATGTAATTTTCTCTCTACAATACGTCATTTCAAAGTATTACACATCGTAATGACAGTACACCAAGAACAATATACTTGCAAGAACATCTACATGCAACACACAGCCGTAGTCTGACTGCCCACATACATGCATCAAGGAAAACACTACATCAAGTTCCAGCAACGGCCGTAAATAAACAGCAGATATATCATACGACAAAAAGAGAAAGAGAGAGGAAAAAAAATAATGGCATATGATGTTTAGCTCCCACCACAGCTGGTGCAACAGCCTTACACGGCCATGCAATACCTTGTCCGAAGAAAGCAAGAGGACCTTATCTTTTATGTACCTAGACGGATTTCAGTGCGACACAGGTACCCTAACCACTATCATTGGAAATATGTGTACGACTCGACACATGAGCTTGAAGCGCTGCTCTTCCTCACATTACCTACCCGGGCTGGGCACGTATGTAAGGCCCAAGCATGTTATCCCGAAGCTCCTCAATTCGCTTAGGAGAGCCTTCATTCGAAAGAACATCAAAGCACAATCGCTTTGTTAAACGTAAAAGTTATGGGAAACACTGCCTTTTACTTCAGTTCGGACTCTATTATCTTTACAATGTGGCACATTACCGCTATCACCTATGGTGGCGAGGGGAAATGAGGGGCAACGTCGCCAAAATTCAGAAAGGTGGTACGCCTTCTCATCTCTTTAAATGCCAAATTCTGCCCCATTAACCCAAACGGTAACATATGACGACAAAATTCGGGGGGCAAGACGTTAAAAACAACTCGGAGAACTAAAAATAATACGGTAAACACACGGACAAAAATGCATGACAAAATTCCGTGAACTTAAAGAAGACGCTTATTAAAGTCTCCACCGGGTCAAACGGAATGTTTAAGTCCTCTCGAGCCAGGCGGTGCAAACCCAAGAGTGCAACGGTGTAAACTCGTGACCTGACCCTTGAGGGTCAAGGCATACGAGACAATAACGGCCGTACCGTCGTGCTGGAGAGGGCGAAACAAAAAAGAAAAAGGAAGGGGGTGCGGGAATATGGAGAGCGTTTGCTCTACAAGGCTAGCCTTCCACTTTGATTACTTGCGGCTAAAGTTTGATGGGCTTACCACGGCTCCGTTTTCTTTCGGCGTTAACGGAAGGATCTTGACGTTACAAGAGAGAGAGAGAGGGGGGGGGGCCTCCCCCCCCCGGATAAACAGGGGAATGAGACCCAAAACCGGAGGCTGGGAAAGACGTGCGGGGGGAGAGAAGCCAAGAGGAATAAGCAATGGAGAGAAGGGAAGGGAACGGAGCGCTGTGTGTGTGTGTGTGTGTGTGTGTGTGTGTGTGTGTGTGTGTGTGTGTGTGTGTGTGGAGCCAAAGGGATAAACTGAAGAGAAACTGAAAATAAAATCAGGAGGGATGCCAGGGGAAGCAAGGGTGAATATGAGAAGGTGCAAGACGTAAGGCAGGAGACCAGTGCACACTTGGTAGGGAGACGGTGAAACAAGGGCACGAGAAGGTCAGACGGGGTGACGGTCGTGTGTGCCACACCTGTTGTGTCACCACACCACCACCACCACCACCAAACGTGTATAGCGCAGGGAAGGCTCGGACGAGGGCAGAGTAAGCCTCCGTCCCACACCTGCTTGTAACTCGCGTTTCTCATATGCTAAAGTGTTTTAAAAGATTACCGGTCTACTCGACTCATAAATAAACCAACTAAATTGGATTAACATGTATATTACGGCACCCGCAGGAAATTAACTTATATATCATACCAGGAATATTATATTAACTTGTAATTAATGCCAGCACCAGCAAGTTTAGCCTGGAAATGACATCAGCGCACGTGGACGAACCACATATTACACCAGAAATATCAAATTGACTCATTCATTACGTAATCCATACACTAAACACGTGAACTAAAAAAATATTACGCCAACACACGATCATTACGCATGTACTCCGCAAAAACATTACGCCAACAGCTGCAATTTAACCCATACATTACGCCAAATGCAGTGCAGTCGATTATTAACACACACATTCCACCAACACCAGCAGGTTCACCCCATACAATACGCCAGCGCTAAGCAGCTCAATTTCTAGGGCACCGACATTGACTTGGGAAGGTCCTGCCAGTCCTAAATTCACTGTCCAACAAAGAACAAGGAACGTCTGTTATCTGTTTTCTATTTGTTTATGGATACTGCATTAAGATCAACATCCTTAACTCTTTTTAATTTTTCTTTCCTTTCATCTAAAATGGATATGACTAGGCCCGTACTTCTGCCCGTGCCTTGTACGCTACAACTAAAAGAAATCGTATTTCCAAAATGCAGCGAAAATCGCGCTGGTGTCGCCCCTTCCCAAAACGAAACCCACTGTATGACTGAGTGCCTTAGCCACGGTGCTTCTCCCTGTCTACTGCGACTTGGGCTGGCACCTCCTCCCTACCCGAACTCGAGAGTTAAAGTCAATGGTTGAAAAAAAAACACGTCCGTTACGAGCAAGTTTTACCTGTCTGTTTGCGCGTACCGGAGACCGGATTGGGAGGGTGGTCTACCCACGCACCTTGGTCTGAGACTAAGCTTATACAGCTTATTTAACATAATTCGCTAATGTAGTACCACCCACTCATCTACATATTTACCACAGTCTGGTATGCCAGTATACCCCATTTACCAAAGCTAGAAAGACCTATTTGCCGTAATCTATTAAGCTTGTGCCAATCACTGAACAAAACCTGAACTATGTAATTATTTACCATAACTTCATAAGCCTGTACAGCAGACCTATCATAACTTCTCTAGTTCCAATATTTGCCATAACTTTCCGAGCCAGAACCCTGTCTTTTCCATAACTGTTCTTTACCAAATTCTCTTAAACTAGTGCCGACCTTGTACCGTAACTTCTTAGACGAGTTCTACCTACACAAACCTAAGCTCGTCCTGCCTAATTAATATAACCAGGCCCGAACATGTTGACGAGTCACATATTTACAAAAGGCTCAGGTGATTAATTTATGTGCCTCCTGTACTGATAATTACCTATCCATAACTCATTAAACCGTTTCACGTTTAGACTTAATACTGGTATAAAGGTACACAATGAAATATGCTTATACATACATCATACATACATATATATATATATATATATATATATATATATATATATATATATATTAGGTTGATTCTGTAAGCTCATCTCCTTCTACAGCTCGCTCTAGGACTTGCTCCTTTGATCAGTCAGGCTGTTATGTGCGTTAAAGCCGTTGCCTATTGCCTTAAAGTACCCTCTATAACCTAGCAGGGGAGGCGTTCTTTGAACTTATTTGTCCTGGGAATTTTTCTGAGTTTCTACACCGGCTGGCCCATAATGTACCTGGCGCTTACTACTGGTAGCGAGACCAACAGTTCCGGTCCCCGTTGGCTTACCGTAGGCTCTTTTGTAATCGAATTTATCCTGCCTTTATCTATAACTCGTGAAACCTTTGGTGCAGAATGAAATCCAAAGCTTCCTGGGTTTTTCTGATATAAATCAAGTCTCTCTCTCTCTCTCTCTCTCTCTCTCTCTCTCTCTCTCTCTCTCCCTCCGCTTCAAGCAGCAGTCCGAGTGCATTTTCCAATAATTCTGACTTCTGCT
>JAYMFT010171772.1:0-26206 GCA_038088735.1 Panulirus argus
TTAGCTTACACACACACACACACACACACACACACACACACATGGCTCTTTCCTCTCTTCTTTCTTCTAGGAAGTAATACAGGAAGGGAGGATTTCCAGCCGTCCGCTCCCCGCCCATCTTAGTCGCCTTCTACGACAAACAGGAGACACGTGGGCGGTATTTCTTCTGACGGTCGACGGGCATTACTGGATTACACACTAAATGACAGGCGCGGAAAAAAAAGGGGGGGGGGACTTTTGGATGTGAATGTGCTGAGAGTGGCAACTGGTGGGATGTCAGATCTTTACCATGCGGAGGCGATGGTGAAGATTTGTGGAGGCTTTCGGAAAAGAGCGAACGTTATGGATGTGAGAAGACATGGTGAAAATGAGTGCGCTTGGGAGAGACTTGTGTGAAGAAATACCAGGAAAAACAGAGTGTAGAATGGCAAAAATGAGAGTGAAGAAGCTAGGGGAGTGGGTGAGGAATGGGAGGTATTCAGGGAAGCAGTTCTGGCATGTGCGAGAGATGTGTATGACATGCGTAAAGGTGGGAGGAGGTGGACAGGTCAGAGAGGGCAGTGCGTGGTGGGATGACGAAGTAAAGTTGCTAGATAGAGGGAAAAAACGAGAGGTGTATGGGCGTTATTTACGGGGAAGGAGTACAAAGAATCAGGAGATATACATGAGTAAGCGGTTGGAATATGTATTCTGAAGGACTGTTGAATGTGTTTGATGATAGGGTGGCAGATGTGGGTGTTTGGATATATATATATATATATATATATATATATATATATTATCCCTTGGTACCCATACTAGATGTTCGGCAGAGGCAGCTCCCAGTTTAGCGGGTGCTCTAGCTTGTTTGTCGGAGTGGTATAACTGAGAGAGGGGGACACGGAACCACGTCAAAAAAACAACAATGCTTTATCTATTATGCTAAATAAGGTGAAATAGCCCAAGGGCAATGAGCTACTGAAGGTGCAAGATCATAGTGGGAAAGGAGAGGTCCGTTGTGGCAGTTTGAGTAATGAGATATGGTCTTGGCACTGGAGCCTCGGTGCTGGTGATGGAGGGCGCCAGAGACGAGGCGCCACAATGAGACCAGCCAGGATGATGAAACGTCAGGAGTGTCACGTTGGGACTTTCCAGTGGTGTTAGGAGGCGCCCGAAGGGCGGCTTGGGTCTAGTGTCATCACATGGCCAAGACTTCAGGTACTGGAGTGGTACAGTTGTTGTCTAAGGGCGAGTCAACTGCCTGACCCCTCCCTGCGGTGATACCCGGGTACATAAAGAGGCAGACGAAGGTCAGGTCGTCGAAGTCGACTGTCGCAAGCTCTCTGGCCTCCCTCCATGCTGGTGGACTCAGAGCGAATCTTCTCATGGAAAGGGTCAGGTTAACTATGTCGTGGTGTAATTACAGCAGCATCTCCTGATCTGCCGCTGCCGAACATCGAGTATGGGCGGCACGTAAGGTGGACACCATTCTTTTTCTTATTTCATACTTGTTCGCCGCTCCCCGCGTTAGCGAGGGTAGCGCCAGGGACTGATGCATAAAGAAGGCCCAGTTCGCTCACATCCATTCTTTAGCTGTCATGTGTTTCATGTGTTATGCATCGAAACAACAGCTCCCTGTCCACTTCGTGGCCCCACAAACATTTCAGTGGTTTCCCCCGGATGCTTCATGTGCTCAAGTTCAGTTCGTTGACAGCACGTCGCCCCCTTTATACCACATGACTCCAATTCACTTAATCCTGTGCAAGCCATATATATATATATATATATATATATATATATATATATATCATACCACAAGACTAAGACATTCACGTCCCTTGCCATCTCACCTATCATGAAAACTGTTTAAAAATATGTGAGAACAGACTCATATGGACTTCATTCTACGACATGCAACATGTGATCGGTGACTCCACTCGTGTCGAAACATTCTTCCCAGATAAGACCCCTACACATGCTTCACCCAAGGTTCCTGATAAGTTACCCCAGCAGCGAACACAACAGGCTCTCCTCTGAATAAGAAGTGACGATTTCGTAATTCCTATAACTGTATAACCTTGCCGGTCACACCGGGCCACACCAGGCCATGGGCCACACCACTTCAACACCGGCCCACAGTCCAAGTCTACCCAAGGGGGGGGGAGCCATCTCACTACAACATCGGGCCACTCCACACCTCTACATAGGGGCCACCTCACACTAAACAGGACACGCGCGTCCACCTTCACCTCCTCCAAACCCCACCTGCCGACCTGACGAAGGTGGGGGTTATCCACAACGAGGCCATGCGTCCTACCCTGGGTCGGTCGCCACACCCGAGCCTGTGTTAAGTACGAGGCAGGGACATCGACATGATACTCTCTGACAGCCACCATCATGCCTGTCGTGCGCCTCCACCAAACTAAACCTGCCTCTCCAACATGTACCCCCCTACCTTAAAACCTAAAAGCTATGCCTCTCACCCTAAAGTCCTCTCCATACCCTACGCCACGTCACCAGCTCAACGCCATATCACCTGAGACACCTTTCAGCCAGTCAGTCCTGCACGTAGCGCAACGGATCTCTGCGGGAGGTGGGGGAGGACTGGGATCGGCGCGTATTCTAATCACATCCCCCGGGAATGGACGTCGTCCACTCCGGCCGCCTGCGCGTCTCTCTCTCTCTCTCTCTCTCTCCCTCTCAGTAACACCTTGAGTGAACTGGCTGACAAAACTACAATCCCTGCGATACCTTATTGGTACTACTCTCGACCGGCCGCACCATCCACGACTTCCAGTCAACTCTCGAGTCCCATGACAAGTGTCTCAAAAGCGAGCGTTGCTCCCCTGTATGTGAGATTCAAAGTCCAGAGCGGACCTTGGCTAAACACGAGTACACCACACACGGCTCCTCATCCCCCTTGGCCTCCCTCCTACATAGGCCTGACCAGACGTGACGCTGCTCAAGTCAGTGACCGGGAGGGTGCGTCACAGAGACCATCTGCTGGCGTTCCCCTTGGGCGTCTGGCGTCGCGTTGCTCAAAAAAGAAAAGAAGCCGGGTGAGGACGTGGCTGACCACCAGCACCACCAACACCACCACCAGTAGCGAGGCGTCAGGGGGAGCCAGGTAGTGCCAGGATCGAGGACTGCCACACCACACAACAAAATCAACGTTTGAGACACTCAGCTTCCTGGGTTGAGGTGGGATGGGGTGGGGTTGGGGGGGGGGGCGATAGCTGCCCGTATCGGTATGGGTTGCCGGTATACATGTGTGGCAACTGGACGAACGCCGACTCCCAGCTGACTTCACTCCCTTGTACGCACTGCGATGCGCCCTACAAACACCACTTCCTCCAACACTATGTCATGAGATGTCCAGCCATCTCCGGTCTCCGCCCTATAAATCTTCCGTTTCGAGAAGGCGCCACTGACTACCTAACAGACGATTCCCACCTGTTAGAACTCGCACGCTACGATAAAACCATAGAGCTAAATTTCGTTAACGTATTTACGGTAATGGAGAATCCCAGAACTCAATCGAGTCTTCCCACCTCGCCATCGATTCACTTCAACGCCCCGTGCTGACGAAAATAAACAGCCGCGGGAACACCATACTGCCTGATATAAGGCCTGATATACGTCCCTTCTCTCAACAAATACTACGACTAATTCTAATAGTCAGTCTTCCATCCCTGCATGCTACAAAGCAAAAGCATACATGCACACAGTGGACGAAAACCATAAAATTCAATAATTCTATGATTCATTTACTGAAAATTTTACACCTGAACCGAAAAACACCGCCCGGCAGAAATCCGGTAACCCATTTTACGTCAACAGAAAATGGTTAATCCACACCGGGGATTGTATCAGGCAGCCGTTAAGCTTAACGTGCGTGACCTCTCGTCAGGCACTCTCGGTGGAAAGGACGGCAGCGCTGTGACCCCGCAGTCGTCAACGCCTCAAGCTCTGGCTGGGTGTTGGAAGGACCCACAGCCCAGCCCGTCCAAGACCTGCCTCAGACGTGAGAGTCGACATGCCGCAGTTTATTCCTTCTTCCTGAGGGTGAGGGACGCCAGTTTTGCTGCGATCAACAGATAGATATATTCTCTCTCTCTCTCTCTCTCTCATCGTTGAAACTCAAGAGCTGCCGTCCCCTCTCTATCCTCGACGAGGTACTACTATACGGACAAGCACGTCCCATTCTCCGCTCCTACTAGGAGGAGGAGGAGGAGGAGGAGGAGGGTGGAGGGGAGGGGGGCCCACATCGGTCACGCCAGGTAGCGTCACACACACACAAACACACCTCGCGTCGCATATCACCCCACAGTACCAACTTCACTGGCATCCTTTCAGTTCATAACTGCAGCCACTTTCACCGCGTTTTTTGTTTTCTTTTATGAAAAAGACAATGATATCTGGCGCATGACGACTCCATTATTCTCCTCATCCCAAGGCGACGTCCATGAGGGGCCTGGCCGAGATGCATGGGGCGGGGGAGAGGGTCAGGGAGCGGCGGAAGGAAGAACGACGGGCAGGAAGCAGGTAAGGTTACGAGGGAAAGGGAGTGAGTGTGTGTGTGTGTGTGGGAGAGAGACGTCGAACTCACAAGATGTTCCAAGAGGGAGGAAGGCAATAGTCAGTGTGATCGCCAGGAAACTGCGGCCAGTGGGGTTGTGAGGGGGTGAGGCGACTGAGGAGTCCAGGGGGACTACTGAGGGGAGGGCCAAAGAGTGAGGGGAGATGAGAGGCGAGGAAATGAGGGTCGTGGGAATGTGAGCTTTGACGATATATGGGGGATGAGTGATGAGGGAGGTGAGTAAGACCCTGGCCAACATGAGAAGCGCGACCACATGGGGCAATATTCATCCTTAATTTCCGGACGCTGCTGATGGCACGCCGCGAGGAGTGTGAGAGATGAGGAAGCACGGACAAGGCACTATGAGGGATGAGGAGGCAGTGCTCATCCCCCGATCTATGGGGATCGTGAGGCGGGGCAGTACTCATCCTGATCCCTCTGAACCGTGAGGCTCGTCAGTACTCACCCTTGATCTCTCTGAACCGTGAGGCTGGTCTGTACTCACCCTGATCTCGGGGAACTGCTGCTGGTAGGCGGTGAGTGGTGTGAGGGTCTGGTCCTGGACCTTATGGCAGAAGTCAGTCCACAGCATGTCCGAGTTCTGGGCCTGGGCGTACAGCAGTTCGTGGCCCACCCACTCCGGCTCGTACACATCAGCCAGGGTCTCGAAGAGGCCCTTGCTCGCCCCGTGCAGCGCTGCAACACACCAACGTCAACACCCATTAGCAACACCTTATGGTCAAGGACATAACACTTAAAAAAACTCAAAACTACCAACACCAGTAATATGAAAAACATCGTAATTAATAATAATAATAATAATAATAAAAATAATAATAATAAAAATAAAAATAAAATAATAATAATAATCATAATAATAATAATAATAATAATAATAATAATAATAAAATAATATTAATAATAATTCGAATAATAATATAAGAACAGCGTATGAATATAAGAATGACACATCAGTAACATAAACATCGGCCGCCACTTGTGAGTCAACAGTTTCACAAAGGAGCTTTCCCTTGTTGATTTCCTGGCGCACGACAATCACAGCGCACAAAATTCTGCCACCGGAGAAGTTCGCAGCGCGTGCCAACAACCTGACAGGTAGGGTTAAGATAACGTCCCTTAAGCCGCAGCTGGCTTGGCCAAAGACAAAACAAGGTCAGTTGACGAACGCCTTAATTATTTCAGAGATTAGGACCATAAACTTCTTTTACGTAAGAATTCTGTTTCCAAGCCCCTCAACTGTATATATAATCAACTGGGCATTAAAAACTGACTAGATCTGTCTTTACGTATTTCTTTTTTATGTCTATGTCAGCTTCATGCCTGGCAAACGTTTGAAATTATGTTCATATAAACACACACACACACACACACACACACACGTGACCGAGGTAGCGCCAGGAACAGACAAAGAAATGCCGCATCCGCTAACATCCATTCTCTAGTTGTTATGAGTAATGCATCAAAACCACAGCTTCCTATCCACAACCATGCCCCTCCGACCTTTTTATGGTTTACCTCGGATGCTTTACATGCCCTGGTTCAGTCCAATGATAGCACTTCTATCCCAGAATATTAAATCATTCCAATTCACCCTATCCCGTGCACGCCTTTCACCCTTCTGCATGCTCAGGCCCCGATCACTCAAAATCTTTTTCATTCCATCCTTCCGCCTCCGATTTGGTCCCCGTTCTCCTTGTTCCCTCGACTTTTAATACATATATCCTCTTCGTCAACCTTTCCTTACTCATTCCTCCAAATGTCCAAACCATTTCAGCACACCCTCTTGAGATCTCTCAATCATACTTTTTAATAACCACACCTCTCTCTTACCCTTACATTACTCACTCGATCAAACCGCCTCACACCACATATCGATCTCAAACATTTCATTTCCAACACACCCACCCTCCTCCGCACAGTCTCATGTCTAGCCCATGCCTACTAGCATTCATGTAATCATGTTGAGACTACTGAACCTTCAAACATATCCTTTTTTTGCCCTCCCAGATAACTTCCTCTCTTTCCACACATTCTTCAGTGATCCGAGAGAGAGCCTTCGCCCCCTCACCCACCCTATGACGCACTTCGACTTCACCAGCTGGACTTTGCTCTCTGGCATCCCCCCCCCCCACCACCTCCCCTTCTAGCATTTTCCTCCCCAACACGGTCAAAATCGAGTACTGCAAGACCACTTTTCTCATGAACGTACTACAATATGCGATGTGTTACATCTCCGTGCGAAGATGGGATGGAACGGTGACGGTGCGTCGCCCCCCCTATATCTCTCATCCCTTGCGACGTGCCCATGCAGGCAATTCTCCTGTACACATTCGAGGATCTAAGTTCTCCATGTACGACAAGTTCCATTCATTATCAATAACTGGCCATATTCATCACGGGCGCCTCCCTCAGCACCCTAATCGTTCCTTCACTGTTATCAACCTACGTCTGCTATGGGTTGCTGTGGTTCCGTGCCGGGTTGTAGACTATAGCAACCCTGTACACAAAACCGTGTGCGTAACCACTCATTTGTACTGTACGGGGAGGGGGAGTTCTACACTCGTGGGGTCCCACCTCTTGAACATTCTCTACGATCATACTACGTTTTAAACTTCTGTATGCTGTATTCACTGATCACGACCTCTTTCAGTCAATTCCGTTTATCCACAATCATAAGATAAAACAATTCATTTGCATCTTTTTTTTAAGAAAAATGTCTTGCTTAATTTCATGTTACGTTCCCTGGTTATTCTATCCTTGATTGTACAGCCTTTTCTTGTATCTCACTCTCTTAATTCTGGTACAATCTCTGTTACCCTCTTCTGGATCTTCTCTATAAGCTCTCTGAGCTTTTTCTTTTAGGTGTGGTGGCCAATTTGGAGAAGCATATTTCTAGTTTTGGGCCTTACGTATGACATGAACAGCTTACTGAATATTTCGTTACCCATATAATTGTTATTCCAACATCTGCCACCAGACAGCTTGTCTCCTTTACTATACTCCTAATGAGGGACTCTGGCGACAGATCAGGGACGATGCCACCTTCAAAGTCTCTCATCCCTGTAGCTTGTTTCTACAGGATAACATTCATATTGGGGCCTCGTTCCAATATGTCCCATCCTCATTACATCTAATCGGGATGAATTTCATCAGCCAAGAGTGGATGACTACTATTTGTTTGTTAAAGGGAAAAAGTTTTACACTCGTGCTTCCCAATCCTCTTAACCTTGTATCATGTGTACCATATTTTTACGATTATATATATATATATATATATATATATATATATATATATATATATATATATCAACCTAAGCCATGTACCCTTTTATCGATCAGTCCCGAGGGGAGAATCTACTCTTGGGTTGGTTCTAGGCCACCTGCCGCTTCCAGGATTCGAACCCATGCATGCCCGACCCTGGGCAGGCCTGTGCTGACACAAAGCTAACCACTGCACCACGAGGGCGTGCGTGCGTTTGTTGAATGCCATTATTTTTGATAATCTACTATTACTACATTAAGGGGAAAGTTTTACACAACTGTATAATGCCCCTTTACTTTGAACATATACCATGTTTTAACCTTCTGTATGCACGTGTGTGTGTGTGTGTGTGTGTGTGTGTGTGTGTGTGAGAGAGAAAAAATGAGAGAGAGATTCTGGAACGAAATATATCCATTTCCAGTTACCCTAAACACAAACACACACACACACACACACACACAATCTTAAACAATTACAAACACATACAGACATACAATCACATAAAAGCACACACACACATCGTCGAGTGAACAATACGCCTCACGAAAGCACGTAATGTGCAGCTGCCCCTGAGAGGAATTACCGTGTTGTGAAGGAGGTCATTGCGGTGTAAACACATAGCAGGAAAGCGCACGACACAAATCTCCACAACTCGAGTGGAAGCAGAAAGAACACTCCAAACCCCTGTGCTCTTTAAAGACGTTGCCTCACGTCAATTTTAGAGGCTCCTCTCTCATCCCTCCAAAATTCGGTAAGGGGCCGCCAAGCCGTGCACTACTGCCACTCTGATGATTCAGCTAGGCTACCCTACTCTCGGAGGCCGCGGCTCCCACACCCACACCCACATACTCGCTGACGCCTAGCCAATCACCTTCGCTGAGTAGTCAACTAACCAGAGAGTCGGGTGAATTTCTTGTAATTCTAATGTTTGTAGGTAAAGCTAAAAAGCATTTTCGTGTTCGGGACGTTTACTGACGCTACATAATATACTCCACCTTCAGTATCTTGTGCCGAATGCTTCACACACCAACGAAAATCTTTTAAAATATAAAAAAAAAGAAATGACTAAAGAAAAGAGGAGAACGGTGATGCAAACCCTGCCTTTTAAAAACCGGCAGGTATTGTCTGTCTGTCTGTCCGTCAGATCATAACAAGATCTGGAGTGTAGTGGAAAGGCGTCCCTCGAGGGTGCGGTGGACAGGTTGGTTGAGGAGAGGCTCTTCTCGATGGCTTAGTAAATACGCATCTGTCGAAGGTGTAGTGGACGGGCGTTTCTTGAGCGTATAGTAGAGAGGCGTTTTTCAAGGGCGTAGCGAAGAGGTGTTGTTGTGAAACCCACGCTTACCAGACGTCAACAATTATCAGGGAGCTATCAAAACCATTCTGATAATTCACGAAGTGTTGATGACAGTTGAGGAGGTGCAGGTGCTGCCAATCAAGGAACGGAATTACTAGAACAAAATATACCAGGGTTACAGTACGAAGCCGACCGGATTATCACACAACAAATTATAATACATGCTTATGACTAAGATGTTAACGGATTCCACCCACAGTTAGTGGACGAAAAGTATAACAATCTCTTCGAGGAACTCCATGCAGTCCATTATTCCCTGCTACTAATCGTAGGGCAGCCTTGAAGCTGTAGGAACCCTGTAAAACAGGTTTCAGCACCACTGGCTTCGGTTTAAACGCCTTGGGGTGTTTAAACCTACGTCCGGGATATCTAGACTGGTTTTCAAGGTATTTAATAATTCCCGGGTTTCTGAATCGGTTCCCGGAATATTCAAACTGGCTGGTGACCAGCACCAATATTTTAAACTGGCGTCCTGGGTATTCACACAGCCTGTCTGATATTCAAACTGGCGTCCTGGGAATTTAAACACCCTGCCTGGGTAGTTAAACTGGCGTTCTAGGAATTTTAAAAGCCTGTCTGGGTATTCTAACAGGCGTCCTGGGTATTTAAACTTGCTCTCTGGGTATTTAAAGCTTCTAATGGGGTATTTCAACTGACATCCGGGGTATTTAAAGCACCTTGTAGTTATTTAAACTGGCGCCTGGGGTATCTAAACCGACTCCACATATTTACACCATTGGTTGGTGTATTCAAACTGCCTATCAGGATATCTAAACTTGTTGGGCGCTTGAGTTTAAATCCTCAAGTCTTTCTTATGGCAACCGTAGAGTACTTAAACCATCACCTGGGTTAAGGCCTTTAAAACCCGGCGTGTACGGGCCATTTAATAAAGGCCAAACTGACTCAGAATTCGGCGCTCCGGACAGATGCACTCGAGCGCCTGGGGCATTTACACTCCTGGTGCCTGGTACATTAACACTCGTGGTGTCTGGGACATTTAAATGAGGTGTGGGACATGTTTTAGCTCCGGGTGACTGTGGCAAAGAAAAAAAATGGGGTGAGGAGGGGTTGTTACGAGTAGTAATCAACTGACGGGAAAACGAGGAAGCGGACGCTGTGTTTTGTTAAGCGTCAGGACATTTTTGTCCATCAGTACGTCCGCCACTGATCATAACACCATCCCTAATACCCTGCCGCTCTGCCAGCCTGTAAATGTTCCACGATTCAGAGGCCCCTCGTCACCGGTTCCAAACACCCGAATTTTGTTTAAGAACTTCGCAGTAGTTATATGGAACGCCTTGAGACGCGCGCTCTTCTCTGCTTTAGATCCAGTGGAGTCAACGACCGTCGGGGCCCGCCGTCAAATCCATCACCCTTGGCCTCTCTAAAGCACTTCTGGGAGCAGAGGAATTACGTAGATTTTGCAGGTCTCTCTCCCTCGGGGTCTGGTAGTGTCGCCCTAGGGTTTGTCAGTGACGCCCTCGGGTCTGGAAGTGTCGCTCTCGTGACTGGCAGTGTTGCCCTCGGGGCTGGTAGCGTCGCTCTCGTGACTGGTAGTGTCGCCCTCCCGTCCGCCAAAGCAGCCTTGAGACTCAGTTACCTCGACCTCGGGGCCGTCGTCTGGCTGGCTCTGGGGTCCGCTCTCTGACTGGCCCTCGCAGCTGCTACCTGACTAGCTCTCGTAGGTACGTAGAGTGTAGCGAAGAGGCGTTTGTCTAGGATGTAGCGAAGAGACGTTTGTCTAGGGTGTAGCGAAGAGACCTTTGTCTAGGGTGTAGTGGAGAGGCGTTTGTCTAGGGTGTAGCGAAGACGTTTGTCTAGGGTGTAGCGAAGAGACGTTTGTCTAGGGTGTAGTGGAGAGGCGTTTGTCTAGGGTGTAGCGAAGAGACGTTTGTCTAGGGTGTAGCGGAGAGACGTTTGTTCAGTGTGTAGTGGAGAGGCGTAGGAAAGACTCCACCCTCCTCGAGTTACGAAGGGCCACACAACAATTATGTGCACGAGGTAGTAATATTCTACTCAGAATGAGATCCGGGCGATGATAATCTTTGCCACCAGTATCAATTCTTTGACATCTTAATTCCCAGCATGGTCTATGTACATTCTGTATTCAACAACTTCCCCAGGTCTTACAAAATCTACTGGGGATGAGAGAGCGCCACAGTATCCTGTCATGAAAGACATAACTGCCGTGAGGAACGCCGTCGGAGATCACGCTGCCTTCCTCCAGCTGATGTCAGGCAGAAGGGAACTCACAGCATACCGTCTTGTGTAGACGATGTACACTTGCTCGTTCAGGCTAAGGTCCCTTGACAATCACACCTACTCCTCTCTCGCGGTTTTGTTGATCCTCACTTGTTTGTTCTCGTACATCCTGCATCAGTTTGCATCCGCATCCCCGCCTGAGGCGAAGCAAAACGAAACTCCATCTCAGTGAAATATGTTATTTGCGTACCTCCTCCACTCCCCTCACCTCTAAGAGCTGTCGTCAATACTCCCCCCTCAAACTCACTGGCAAGAAATGTTCATGTTTATAATCCCGGTATCATCAGCAGAGGAATACTAAGTGAGGCTGTGACTGCGACCACGTCTTCGTCAGGTACGTGGCTGTGGCACGGCTGGATGCGAGAGTAGTTACCCCCTGGGGAGGGAGCGGATCGTTTGTCGTCGGACGCTGCCTGGTTTCACGGCACGATGTTACTTACCTCTCTGCCGGGTAGTTGTCCACATTCCCAATATAACTGTTTGTAATACATTACATTTTATAACGCTTAAGGTCAATAGCGAACAATGCTGACGTATTGCAGTGTGAGTGTGTGTGCGCGTGTGTGTGTGTATGTGTGTCGGACGTATCTAGTGGTGGAGCGGCGGGAGACATGACGGCGCGTGTTAAGTACTCGAGTACTTCCAATGATAAGTCTGAATTGCGGTCGATCGCTGAGCCTGACACACGACGTCAATGGCTCTGCCCACGTCTCCTCGGCGTCATTCTCCCGTGTGTGTGTGTGTGTGTGTGTGTGTCGTCCACGCTCAGCAGCTGTGGGGGGGGACAAATTAGGCTGTAAAAGAGCCGGGTTGGGCCGGGATGAAGCGAGTCGTATCGGATTAGCCTGTGTTTGCTGCGCGTTATGTGACGGCATCACGTACCACTCTGCCTGCACTCAAGCAACCCGGTCCGGCCTTATCTCACCGCGCTCGAGTCTTGGGGGACGTCTATCCCCGTTATGATAGAGGGCCTCAACAGTCTGTGGGGGAGGGAGACAACCGGAGAGCAGCTCAAGCTGGTTGGCCACGGCAGTGGCGCGGCAGACGAGCAAGCAAACCACCAGGCACCATATCCCTGATCACGGGGCGAGGCTGTGTTTACAGCATCCGCCCACCCGACCACCACTCCCACTGGCGCCATTACCGCATATCAAGCACCGGGCTGCCTCTGCCAACCCGACCCAATCCCCTCTGCCCGCCCCGCACCCTGGCCCACGTGTTCTGGCCTGGCCTCGCCCCACAAGGCCTCCCATCTTCATACATCACCAGCTGCCTGGCTGCCTCCCTCCTCCTCCTCCTCCTCCCTCACCATCCACGCCTGGTTCGTCGCAATTACCATCACGTCTTCCACGGCGCATCCCTCCAGCTGCTCCACACACCGCTCTCGGTACCAGCACCACCAACAAAGAATCCTGGTGGCCTATACCACCCACCCATTACGTAATCCTCCTCCCAGCTCCCTAACCCCGGCCATGACGGAGGTTACCCTCGGCCCCATCCACACCTTCAGGAGTTCACCTCAGGGCGGTTGGCGGGCCCTCAGTTACCGAGGCGGTATCCTCCCCCACCCTAAACCCTCCGAGTTTCAGCTGAGGTGAGGGGGTCTGCTGAGTCTTGCCTCACACACCATCCAGGTCACCTCCCTCATCATGGACGCCACAGGACCACAACATCGATGCTCTCTCTCTCTCTCTCTCTCTCTCTCTCTCTCTCTCTCTCTCTAATCATCCCAAGCCCTAGCCTCCCTCCTACCATGTTTACCACTCCACCCTAACAAACAACAACTCTCACCATCATCACTGTCTAGTTTTGCAAATCGACCGTCTGAGGTGCAGGCTGAACTAAATCTCAGACACGAACACAGAGACGGACTGATCCACTTCGTGATGAACGAGGGGCATGACGACTTCACAATATCCTATTCACTGCACCTGAACTTGACGCATCGTTGACTAGAGGCAAAGCTACGTCCCCAGGGTAGGACTGTATATCGCCTGTGGCACCTTACGGCTCCTACGCACCGTGCCCGGCAATGCTCCTCTTGCACTGCATAACATGACCTATGTGACAGGAGTTCTAACTAACTCCTGGACGAATAGCCTTATCACTCAAACACCCGAACCCAAAAAACCCGACGCCTTTAGACCTGTACCTCTGAAAGGACGGTACTCAGTCGTCCTCTACAGGGAATCTGAGAGCTTCTGTCTCCCAATCTAAATGGCTTTATGCACAAAAAGTGTGTGCATCGCTGCATCAACGCCTTTTAAACTCTCATTACAGAGTATAATTACACCACCTTCCTTGACCTCAAAGCTGCTTTTGACCTTGTGTGCACTTGTTAAAATGGATATAGGATGCTGGCTTTTGCGATGGATCTCTGGCTTCCTGCCAAACAGAAAGTCATCCGTTCTGTATCAGGGACACAGAAGTGAAATCAGGAAGTCTCAACCTGGTACGCCGCAGGGCGGCGTACTAAGCCCCACCTTGTTCAGCGTTCTAATCAACGCCCTCTTCTTCTTCAGTCCCCGCCAACGAATATCGAACACCACATACTCAGCTATGCTGACCACTTCAAGATTAACACCTCAGGGTATAATAATACACTCCCTGTACTCAACCACGGATCAGATTCCTGTGAAAGGTTAGGTCTCGACATCTCCGCTGACAAAACCGAAATCCTCAAGAAAACGTCCCCCTAAAAGAGAGGTGGAGTCATCACAGGGATCCGGTTAATTAATGGGTCCCAGATCAATTGGGTGAAAAAGGTACCGGTAACTTGGGTTAGAGGTACCATCATTCCGAGATGTCGTAACTAGACCTAACTACTCTAAAAGAGCTGTAGTTGGCCCCATCCCATCCCTCAGTCTGGAGCCGATGTCACGAGCAGTTAATAATGATGGTCATTGCCTACATCCGTTCTATGACTGATTATGCTGCGCCACTGCTTGCTCTAACGCCTTCAGAGAAGGCTTGCAAGGCTTGAGAATATAAGAAGAACATGAAGCTTTGTGAGAATCATTTTTGGCTGCCGCATAACAACAAAGATATTCTAAAAACACGAGAAGACGGTCTGGTCTTCCTGGTATCAGAGAGACGCACTCAGGGGAGGCTGTTATTGAGATTGGCAAGGTGTGGTAGCCAGCCAGCACCCCCCCCCCTTCCAACCACAACCAACCAACCCCCTCCCCCCCCTTCCCCTCACGCCATAAGCAATGACCTGCCGGCCGACATGCTCTCACTCACCGACCTAACGAGAGAGAGAGAGAGAGAGAGAGAGAGAGAGAGAGAGAGAGAGAGAGGGGGGGGTGAACGTATGTTGGAGGGGGAGAGGGGCGGTAGAGGGGGTACTCTCACACTGAGGGAAGGAGGGGCACCTGTAGAAGGGAGAGGAGGATTGGCGGTTGGGTGAGAGGCGCGGGTGCCAAACCACAGCCACACAGACACACACAGCTGTTGCTTCCACTGTTACCGGGAGAGGTGTTAACACCCCAGCTATATTTACTCCCCCCAACGGCACGTCAGCATAAGAGGGTGATATAACCCCCCGGAGAGAGAGAGGGGGAGAGGTGGGGGTGTTTCCCTAAGTGAGGGGGAACTAATCATTAAGCGCCCCGTCCCAAGCCAGGGCTCTCTGGCCCGCCCGCTGGGGCACCGCTAGTCCCACGTGCTTGTAGGTGCGCGGGGCACCACCGTCGTCGTCGTCTCTGGCAGCGACTTTAAGGAGCAAGGCTGGTGACGGCACAACGTCGAGGTGAGGCTCCCCCCCCCTGTCAAAACTGCCTGTCTATTCCTGGCCAAGACAGGACGGTGGGCGTGGGAGTGTGTGTGTGTGTGTGTGTGTGTGTGTGTGTGTGAGTGGGTTAGTTACTGGCCCACCCCCGCGCCAACCTGGGTGCGGGTGGAACACCCAGGCCACGGCACACACACACACACACACCTCCTCTCCTCGTGGACCCTTGAGTACGACCCTTGGCTATGACGACCTGACCTCTCTAGCCTGACCCTCGATAACAAGTTGGCCAGGAGACAACACACACGCGTGTTGATCACCTCATCCAGGGACGGACTCGGGCTACGATCCACAATCGGTCCCCCCCCCCCACACACACACACACACACACGCGCGTGTGTGTATTTTCAGTGACCGTCATAAACAAATCCGTGAACAAGCGGACAGCTAAGCAAGTAAACGGCTCAGTATCCTCTAAGCTAGGCTATGTGGTATGTCAACAACTGTATTACTGCAACTATTCATCACTTAATGTTCGACCGAGTCCATAAAGTATAAGCCATACTATTTACTCTGTAAACAACCCTGTGTACCTGCCACCGTGTCTGTCTACATGTACCTCACCCACATGCTTATCCAAGGTGTGGAAATATTCAGTTCTCCCTAATCTTGAGCTCTCGTATGATTAGGTGACTAGTAACTGTCATGACCTCCAAGTTCTGCAACATCTGTAATACCGTTACATATATCTATCTTTTCATCTACTTATTTACACACACACACACACAACACACACACACACACACACATCTAGGCCCACCTTGATTTTAAGGTCTATCAAGATTAGTTAACTAGTTACCAGCATGGCCTCCCAGTTCCGTAATATCTGCAATACTTCAACTGTGCGTTTTCAGCTGAATGGCTGCCTAAATTCAACACACACACACACACACAAACACGTCATGGGTCCCCAGTCGCTAAAATAAAGTGTTCTAAGAATCTGGTAAGAGAACATGAGGTATCCAGTGCCCGCTGTCAGTTATCAATGATATGACGGCCGAAGTAAACCATAAGACGTTGTTATGTGCTGATGGCTCTGTTTTACTCGTATCGGAGAAGGACGTAGCTAATACTGAGTCTTATACTGATCGATTAGCTCAGGAATGTCAGTAACTGGATGACTGATGCGTTCTCTCTCTCTCCACAAGAGGATATAAAATATAATATTTATTCTTTGGTCCAAGGACAAAATTTAGTAAATCTTCCATATGAATATTCAGTCTAATGGGATGCGCTAATCTAAGCCCAAAACCTCAGCAAAACACCCTGACGTAGGGCCCATTTACCTATAAACAACGCCAAAACAACATTCCTGGCCAGACAATCAATATACGGCTATTTGAATCGTCATTGGTTCAGTGTTATGATCAACATGGTACAGCAGTATGTCTTGGAAAATATAAAGCAACTACCGCTATATCAAAACAAACTCTTCACAACTGTCCTCAAACTACCATGGCATACTTAACTGGACCAATATCGCTGTAAGCGATTAAACCTGTTCCCCGTAGAGAGAAAAAAGTTCTCCATTTGAGAATGGGAGTCATGTTTATCAGACTGTAAATAGTAATGATGCTGTCAAATATCATGTCCTATGTACTTCGCTGAACGCTAATGTTATCACCAGCATCCCAACACGCTCAGGTCAAGCGTCTCTTGCTGTCTGTTGTTAGATACGAGTACAAAGGTATGGCTGGAAGGATTATTTTCACGTACAAAATTGCTCCAGAAGAACATTATACTTCATGACGCTCAGTTCCTGAAAAGTATCAAGATACCTGACCTTGTTTTTGTTAATCAGTATTCTTGAAGTTGTTTTTATATAAACTTCAATAGTATTATTTCTTGGTTCCTTTTACTTTGCACTGTCTGTTTTGAATCCATATATTCATTTTGAAATACAATAATCATATTATGGTGAGTAGACATTTTACCCTGCTATCTTGCGCTGCATCACTCAATTTCATTCTGCTTTATCTGCTTTCATATATCTATAAAATATTTTCAGGACCGTAATGGAAATAACTCTTTTAACTTTCTGTGTTGTCCCTAAAGGGTTCTATTTAAAGTAAGATGTGTTGCTTGTATTTCGTAATACATATTACTGTAAATGTTATATGAATTCCCAATGCAAATTGTGCGGTGCACTCACACCCAACACAGCACCAAGGATCTCCTGCCGTACACCAACTCCACACTGTGTGCCGCGTGCCTCCCTCAAGCCACTGTTCTGAACGACCCAGGAACATGTGAAGCCAGTCACTCTCTCGCCACCAATACAGGCTCTTCATCTTCTCTACAAACAGTCAAATCAGTCCCAGCCAGTTACAATACAAACCACTGTTCTCCGACCCTCGGAGGGAAAAAACCAGGTACACGATACTTTGCCACGAATCAGCTCGTTCGGATACTTCGAATGTGTCATCGAGACATCCGCAGACGTGAAATAAAAATACACCGACGAATGTCATTTCAAGTTTAACAACGAAAAGCGGAAGGAAACCAGCGATGAAAAGTCAAGAGAGCAAAATTACTGTCCCGCACTACGTAAAACGAAAATACATGGATGCGTAAATTTCGATCTGTCGACATTATTTATTATTGGTGGAGGGAAGGCGGGTGTCGCGGTGTCTGACCCGGCGACACGGCCACCATTCATCTATCCTCATATTGATCTGGCAGGAGCTTGTCAGCTTCCTGGATGCTGACGTCAAGCTAACACTGCCACCGGATAACGCTGAACTACTTATACTTTACTGACCGTCGATCTTGAACTGCCCAAAAAAGAAATAACGTTGAAATTATCGACGGTCGAACATTACTCATTCCCCTGATGAACAATATATCGCTTTTTCAACACCGCGCCGCACTGAACCACGAATATATACGAGCCTAAGCGGACTCTTTTCCCCCTCGACCAGCTGGGTGGAGAGAGAGATTGGCAGCGAGCGCGGTGTATGTACGAAGCGGTGGGTGAGGTGCCGTGCCAACACAAGTCTGTCGACCCGTGCCCCCCTCCCTCCCTCCCCGTCATGAGCGTATTTACAGCTCCTCATGGCACGAACCCCCTTCCTCTTGCTTCCCCCCCCCCTCTCCCTCTCTCTCCCCTTCCCCTTCCCCACGCTGAAACCCCTCCCCTAAGAGGTCTGATAAAGATGAAATTGGCAAAGCGTCTGAACTGCTCATTCTTAGATGACGTGCACCGGGAGATCACGTTATGTGAAGGAGGGAGGGAGGATCTCCTTGCCTCCAGCACGCCATCCGTCACACGCAGCTGGTGTTCTGCCGACATCACGAAATCTATCGTGATGGGAAAATTAGACAACAAACTTCGACCGAAAAGCACTACACATAGCGACAACGGACATATTTACACCTCAATTCTACAACCACATATCTTTTTTCATTCTTATCACTTCATTTCTCAATTCAAATTCAATCATCTATTGATTCCCTTACTGCCTGTTGGTGGTGAAGGCAGTTCCTCCCCCCTATGCAAGCGCGTCCAGCTCCTGACCCCCTGGGATCACGATATTCAGTCTCCACATCGATCCGCTAGCTCTAACCCATTTCAATATTTTCCTGAGAAGCAAGAT
Source organism: Panulirus argus (assembly GCA_038088735.1). Lineage (NCBI taxonomy): Eukaryota > Metazoa > Arthropoda > Malacostraca > Decapoda > Palinuridae > Panulirus > Panulirus argus. The sequence continues at coordinate 18,847 of JAYMFT010171772.1, forward strand.
GGCAGCCATGGCGAGCCTAACGATGTGCGCCATTTGACGCCACGCCAAACTGTATGATGGAGTCTTAGCATCATCGGATTTGCGATATGTGGACAAATCAACTGATATACGTATAGCGAGAATAACTTCAGGGAAGACACACGAAGGAGAGAGAACAGCAAGCAAGCGAGTCGTTTCAGGGCTGCTCAAGATAGTAAACAGGCCAGGAACTTAGGAGTCTCGAGCTGTAAGAACATAAAAAGCATATAAATGACCCGCTGAGAAATATATTTAACATCTAGGGTGGTACAGAATATGAAGACGTGTACCTGAAGCGAAGTATTTGTTAAGTCTATTCTCAAACGTATCTATGGTGTTGCTTTCAAATACTCTCATTTATGTATCTCATTTCATATGTTAAAAATCCTGTTGAATAAAAAACAGGATACGCTTTATCCGATGGGCAACGCTTGTCCGGGAATCTGTATCCAATATACTACTGATGACCTCAGACCTTAGATCAAGATCATCGAAACGTTCGGTAATTCTGAATACCTGCAAAAAATCGTCTTAAGCTTAACCTTCTCTTTTCTATGCTAAATCTATGAATTCTACACGGCCCTCGTTGAGTTTACTGGTAGCTCGTTACTGTCCTATCTCTAATAATTATGTCACTTTTCCAATGAGACAAAAACCGAAGATAATAATCAAGGTCGAAATGCACCTGCGAAAAGTGAGAGGATGAACCAATTGAGACAAGATCTCGAATACCCTACCTACGAAGATGAACATTTTTAAAAACTGCTCCTACGCACAGCTTACTTGGCACTAAGTCATCGAACATTATGAAACACCTACGTGTTTTTCCTATTTTCAGTTTACAGCTAACGAGAATTCATATTGTATCTTGTCCTTTCGCTGTAATACTGAACTTCATTTGGCTTTGGCGAGCCCAGCCTATGACTTTGTCTATGTCGGGTGGCAACTGCTGACGATCAATTTCTGTCGAAGCTGTGCTTCACAGCCTAGCTTTGTATGCAATTTAAATATCTTTAAGCAGCACTATTCAAGTTTTTTTATGTACCCTTTGCACAATGTCATCAACTGCTTGGTATATATATATATATATATATATATATATATATATATATATATATATATATATATATACACACTTGTTAAATAGAAATTTTCCTAAAAATATATATCCATTAGTATTTGTAAGCATACAAAAAATAAACAACAATTTGATTTATGAAAAAGGAATTTTAAATCCATAATACTATAAACACGATAGAAAAAAAATATAAATTGTTACAAAAAAAAGAATTTTAATTCTAAAGCCTCTCTGGGACACAAAACGGTCATTGCATGATACAAACTATTTATCATGTGCTCTCCTGATCTGTCAATCCCTGAAAAAAAAATGATGATACCATATAAAAATAAAGTTGGCTGTTGCCACATTCAGAGCTTTCTGGTACCACTACTGGTATCTGTACCAGACTTTGAACAGCACTGTCTTGCAGCATGACCCATCATCAAAGTCACTAGTATATTTTTAGAGAGACATCTGGGCCCAAGACGTCATCTGAACAAGATACCCAAGGGTCGCTCTGTCGTTCTCGAGGTGCTAATCTTTTAGTTTCTTAAGAAAAAAAATAACTAGAAAACAAAATATAGCAAGCCATCTCAATGCTTCTCCATTCCAAAGGAAACTCTCCTGTCTTAGCCTACATCTGAGCGTCTCCGATACGGGGAGCTGGTCTACCTTTCGGGGAGCATTGCAATACATAATGACTAGGTACGTACCCTTCCCGGTACGGACCTTAGTCACCGCAGCGATGTATAATAAGACCCGTTTGGCCAACTGCAGTCAGTAAGAGGACAGGGGCACACTAGACGGTACTTAACAGCCAGCCAAGTCGTAACGTACAAATATGGACAAGTACAGACCTTGCCTGATTTCAAGGTGGTCAAGTCCATTCTCTGTCCGTAATTTGCCCGTCAATCCGCTGCTATAAGTGAGAGTACTGACGTTAAATATCGCCCGTTAATCCACTGCTAGTAAGAGTACTTACGTTAAACATCGTCCATTAATCCACTGCTAGTAAGAGTACTAACATTAAATATCGCCCGTTAATCCTCTGCTAGTGAGAGGAATAACATTAAACATCTGTTAATCCGCTGCCGGTGAGAGTACTGACGTTAAACATCGTCCGCTAATCCGCTGCTAGTGAGAGTACTGACGTTAAACATCGCCCGTTAATCCTGTGCTAAAAGTGAGAGTACTGACGTTAAACATCGCCCATTAATCTGCTAAAAGTGAAAGTACTGACATTAAAAATCGCCCGTTAATCCGCTGCCAGTGAGAGTACTGACGTTAAACACCGCCCGTTAATCTGCTGCCTGTGAGAGTACAGACGTTAAACAAAGTACTTGACATACCGGTATGTTCTGACCTCGAAAAAAAAAAAAAATGGTCATAATGCCAGCCGACCTCCTGGCCCGTTACCCCATCTTCCGGCCAAGATATCTCGAAAGCACCAACTCACTTCGCCTTCACCACCACCACCACTACCTGCCCTCAAGGCCAGCCGTTCGGAACCATTTTTTTGTTTAACGGGTGCCACCACTCTTATGTCAGCGTTATTGTCTGGGGCAACCCTGGCTCCGCAGCAGCCGGCCGCAATTATGCTAAGTAACCCCCTCACGTGACCAAATAAGTCGTGGAGGGCCGAGTTGCCTCAGCAGCCCCATATTCTAGACTCGGATGCTTTTATGGAACGGTCTCTTTCGGTCAACACGCCACCTCATTTGGTTTCCAGAATGTGCCTAGCCAGAACCCCTGGGCGCCTTGGACAGGAAGGAGCAATCAAATACGTATTTACCATTTCAAAGGCTCGAATGGGCAGGAAGAACGACGCTGCTCTTACGACACACCACCGGCCTTTCAAACGTACATAACGAAGATTAACGTTCACCTTCACTCTCATACTCCAGGTGGTGTAATATTCAGAGTAAATTTGTCGTTTTCCTGAAAGTTGATCACCCAATTTTCGTTCCAAACATATATCTTATGTGGGGAAACTCCTGTCCGAAGCTGAGTTGACTCTCAAATCCCTTCAAGGACGGTTAAGTGTCTGATGAGTGAAGAATATTCAGCATTCACGAGCTAAGATTGTTAAATTATCGTTGCAGTGCGCCGGCAACCTTGCACCATCCTCAGAAAGAGCTGGTGGGTTGAAGATACATGTACAGGCCTACGAGTGAGGTGTAGCAATGCGCATGAAGGGTATAAATCTACAGAGGCGACTGTGCGGTATTAAGTGCGAGATTACGGGGCTAATCTATAACCTGTGTGTCTGTGTGTCGCACTGGTATAAGCGGTACAACTTTCTTCTTTCGGTTTCTGGAGTGTCCTTACCCCTTAACACGGTCAAGGAGTGGCCGGCAGAGGGGAGACAGGTCTACTATTTAAATACACGTACAGTTAACGTAAAAAATAACGGTACTTTTAAGTTCGATGGACTTCCAAATGAACAAAGTTACACCACATGTTTGGGTATGGTTGTACCTGTTATATTTATTATACGTCAACGTCATAAATCCCTTTCCTCATTTCATATTCTTTGAAATATATAAAAAAACTATTTATTCATGTAAGTAGGACAAGTAAGTGTAATCCGCTATTTTGGTGATACACACTTCAAAAAGTATTTACTGCAATATATACGAATACAAATTAGGGAAGTACACGGAATAGGTTGCCATTTTTAAATAAAAAATTTTCGAAAATTTAAAAATTTTGAGGGGAAACTTGAACAGGCATACAAAAATATCCTAATTGATTATCAGGGTATCATTATTTTGCTCATGAGGGAATTATCAAATCAATGCACATCAATATTCCTTTAATTACAGGACTCTGGAGCATGAACTATATCTTAAAAGGATAACGAATTTAGAATTGGAACATGCATGAGTGAATTAAATTAAGTCATGTATGGCCGTTAAAGCCACTTCACTCTTCAACGAACACTTACAAAGGCTGAAAAGCAGAAAAAATGATGAAAGATTGAGACTACAATATAGGCGAAATAAATCCAGTGATTAAGCTGAATTATAATTGCTTTGCTTTGAAATGTTTGTTTTAGAACACTTATTTTTTTCTATCGCTAATATCAAACATTCATGAACATTCCACTAACGACCACAAGAAAGCATACGACAGGAATACAGAACATAGTACTTCCTTCACTCCTCCAGTAGTGGCCGTCAGCTTTCCTATCTTGTGCCTTGTGTAGTGTCAGTGCCAAATAAGGATACCTATGACAATATAGCAAAATACTCTTGGTTTTGCGTTTCGAAATGCAAAGCACATGAAGTGTATCGATCCATTTTTCGTTAACTAAAATGACTCTCTAAGAACTATTCCCGTACAGAACTTGCAGAAAGAAAACTAACATGAGTAACAGTACACTAAACACACAACTTTCTTAATGTTCTACACACACATATACACAATGAGGCTCGTTTGTATACTTCCAAAGAAACACGAAACAACACAACACGAGACACGCTACACAACACCCGAAGTGTAGCAAAGTTTATAGTGGAACCAACACACCCACCACCAACACGTTGAACACGGCTAACAAGGATACACTCTACAACAGGTTCCAGGGTGTTGAACATGTAAGACGAGTCGCTACCCACATCCTAGCACCAACACCCACGACAAACACCTCGCCCCCAACAGCAACATCTATGGAGGCTACTAAGCTCCAAGAGTACCTCCCCCGTGACGACTACACCCCAGCAACAGAGACCGCACAAGCGGTAGCAGGGCCGGCCGTACTCACCTCTGCAGCATCTGAGGTAGTTGGCGACTTCCTTGTGTATACGGTTGGCGTTGGTCTGCTGCTTGTTGAAGTTCAGCTCATACTCGTCGAACACGTCGTCTACCGTCCTGTCCGCCTTGCCCAGGTTCTGTAGGATCTGCAACACAAACCGTCAAATAATTAATTAAACAAGAAAACAAATTGACATTAACATAATGAGAAGAAAGTCAAATAAAATATATGAACATACTATACAAATTACTTTGCAATCATGAGATAAACAGAATAGCCACATACAACATTTATGTTTATATATAACGGGAAAAATTTAAATAGCGGCCATAAAGATACAAAGAATTCACGAAATGTGTAAGAGGATTTCATAAAATATAATTCGACAGTACCTGATTACTGAAAAAAGGAAATAATAATCCAATGTTTCTGTTTTATTTGCTTCTCTGGCAACCATCCTCCTTGGTTCACAATGACTAATCCAACGTTTGCCGAAGAAAACAAGTATAGAAAAAAAAAAAAAGCATAAAAAAAATGGAACGTAAACTCATGGCGGCCGATTAAGACATACATCAGTCAAAAGGTAATCATACGATACATTACACATCTAAGAATGTGCTATAACTTGAAGAATGGAGAGTCGTTTGAGACGGCACATTAACTTCAGAGTGAATAATTCCTTAACCACTTGAGAGCAAAGATACGACCCTCGAGCACTATGATACGACCCTTGAGCACGCCGGTACGACCCCTGAGCACGCAGGTACGACCCTTAGTTCATACCCAAGGGTCTTACTGTCGTGTCCATGGGTTTAACCCCTAAGGGCCATATGCAGCCTTCAGTGGGACAGCCAGGTGGCTAGCCCGGGGCAGGGGAGCGACACTCGCAATTCCAAGTTGCAAGTGGCGCCGCCCCTGGCCAGCAGCCAACGCAAGCCTAGTCATCATCCCGCTCCCCGCAGACACCTGCTGCGGCGCTTCTCCTCACTCGTCACCGGAGCAAACACTAGGTCACGATCACATACGCCAGCCAGTACGGATCGCTAAACACCAAATCGAACCAATGAGTCGCACCCAGACGTCTGTGGTTCATTAATGTCACATGACATACACACAAAGGGATGCTGGGAGACTGTCAGGGACTCTTGGTTTACACCGACATATTTCGAATTTCCAACACGAATTTAGCAGTTGTCACGCCAAAAAGTCTTACGACTGAGGCAAATCTATATTCTGAAGGTAAATCAAATGCTTTACTGTGACTATGCCAACTTCCTTTACCTAATCGGAATTGCTGATGTTGCCTGCAGTCATAAAACACATTGCAGCAATATCTGGATGGCTTCTAACATTCAGCAAAAACCTTAAATGCCAGGGCTGCGCCGAGAATTTAACTTGCTTACCCTGAACAGCTTCGGATCATTTTTTTTCGTACAGACAAGAGAGCACAGATGCTTGGCTCTTCAGTGCTAAGGTTGGTCTAGAAACACCAACACGACCTGCTTCTATGACGCTGTCTGAATACTCGTTAATTTACAAGAGCACCAATGAATACACGTGATTTCTATTCATAATTTTCAACAAACTATGCATGTGTGCATGCGAATAAAATAATATATTTTTAAGTCGTTCCCACAAGATCCAAGACATTACCATCGGCAATTATTTACTGCTCTCCACGCGGCAACAATGCTGTTTATGTTCAGGTCCCCTAGTCGTGAATCTGCCCAGGCCGGACATCCAGTCTGCTAGACCCCACAGTTAAATAACTGTAAACAAACAGCACAGTCCTATAAACCGGTCTCGGATATTTTGATAATCGAACGAACACTTAATGCCGGGAATCATGATCTGCTCGGATATCGACAGGACGCAATGCGCTATTCAAGTTCCTAACGGTTCGCAGTCCACTCACTCGCTCTTATAAATACGACAGGAAGGTGTTATCGAGGATGGTCATAAACTGTATTCTTCCGTAATAGATATTCATCATCCAATGCTCCCAGTATATTTATACACCACTGATTAAGGTATGATCAAATACGAACAAAAAACGTTTGATTTGGCGTTACGGAGCTCCACCTGCTACTGGAGTTAAAAAGCCACCGGCAACTATGCATCATCGTCAATGGACGACATAAAGTACAAACTCGACGCGGAACTTCTTACTCTAAAGGAGCCCAACATTTCCCTGCTACTCAATGTAGCGTTCTGGATTTTTATAACATTAAGTCTGATTACAATGCCTTGAGAACTTCGTCTCCACGTTATTTCGTACAGCACTAATGCAAAATGGTACATGGGATCACCGATGCACCCCAAAACCCACCACGAGTGGGGTCCTGCGGGTTTAAAATTATATATACTTTATATAGATATTTTGTCCCTATATATATTTGCCATTTTCCGCGCTACCGAGATAGGGTCAAGAACAGATGACAGAGCCTTAGAGGGAAAAATCCTCTCTTAGCCCCTTTCTCTGTTCCTTCTTTTGGAAAAGTACAATAGGAAGTGTGTGTGTGTGT